>QFEU01002540.1:0-20706 GCA_003316345.1 Tricholoma terreum
TGGGTCCACCTCAGGTTCCCACAGCTAAAGGAATGATGGTCAGTTTCTGTGCTCAGAAATGCAACCGTGGTTTGGCACATACTTTCTTAGCTTTCCAAGTTCCCCAGTCAATCAACTCGGCGTCGCCGATTTCTCCATCAAAGAGCACGTTGACTGTATTGACGTCCTCGTGAAGCATCTCCTTCTTCCTGACATACCATTCCATCCGCTGGAGCGCGGCGTTGTAGGCAGCCTCATAGAGCTCCTGACATTTACCGACGGTCATACCCATCCGACTGGCTATGATATACCTAATATGTCGACGATATCGACGGGGGGACTCCGGTATCACACGCATATCGCGCACTATAGTCCAGTGTGAATTGTGTACATCTTTCCCATAATCAAGTAGTTGCCCGACCTGGAAAATAGTGTAGGTATTCGCAAGTGACATAAGTTGATTGAACCATACACACCTTTTGAAGTCCCGAATTTTCTTTTGCTATCAACGAGCGTTGTTTGAAGGGATTTTTGGACTGTGGGATATGCTTTTTCGCAAGCGCTGGGTATTTCCTTTGCAGATCTTGTGGCACGCAAGCCGAACAAGGCCAGAGTCCGCCTCGAATCTCATACATCTGTGACCTCTGCCCTTGAGAGTGGAAGAGTGTTACATCTGCATTGATGGTAATACTCTTCCTCGCGGAAATCATGTAAGCGCTGTTTTGCTCTTGGGTGTGGAAGTGTATTACCTTTTCCTTTAGGGTCAAACGCCCCCCCGAGGAGTTCTTGTAAGCACTGACGAAATGCAAGGGGGAGTAACCGCCCAAGAGTGGGAGAGCAGACGTTCCAATCTCAGGCTGCATGCCAATGGAATTGGAACCAAACCGGCTGAAGTACGAATGAAACAACGTACAGTCAACGGCATTGGCAAAGGGTGGAGCCCTGCGCCAGCGCTAAGGACCGAGCAGAACAGAAGAATAGCCGACCCGCAGCAAAACATAGTGGGATATAGTTTGCGCAAGTTGGGAGTTACGACCAACGATCGCCAGCGATGGAGTCGGTAGTAGTAGTGCTGAAGGCAAAAGAATCGTTTTTTGCACGGATGTAGGTCATAACAGCATTATATGAGCTGCGTCAGACAATACATCTAGTGTGGGTGACGGTGACTATCCGCCGGCCTCATTTGAAATTACAGTGATCGTGTGGTTGCTACGCTTCCCAAGTTTCAAGGGAATTCCGAATTCCCTGGATGCGCACCTGGCGTACATTCTGAGCTCTAGCCACTCGAGGCTACGCAGAGCAGCATCCTCGAACCATCTGTACCATATCAACACTAGTGTATATACAATCCAAGCAGGCACCTTCAAGTTTCTACTGAAGGGAGGTCAGAGGCTGGTCAGAGGCAGTTTCGGGGCACGAAGTTGCGCTTGGCCGGGCCGCAGCCCATAGTCGGACTCGGAACTATCCTTGGTCTCCTCATTCCCCCAACTCGTTTCACCCTCCTCCTGGGGCCAACGACGAACGTTCGACAGACAAGTTATAGTGCAGTGGTAGGTTACAGGTGCTAGACCCTGGTACAGTTAGAGGGTTGACAGCGTAAGGTCTACAGAAACTTGTGACGAAGGGCAGGGCGAAGAGAAAGACGAAGTAGAAGAGGAAGGTGGAGATGGTGGAGGACGAAGAAGAAGTCTCGTCGACTGATCAAGATGCCAGTTCTTATGTGGAATGGTTGATTTCATCATGATCCCAGGAGGCGTTCGTCTCGGGTAAGTACGTGTTCCCGTATAATGCTCCGCATACTTATACTGACTTTTTTTTTGCTGTGTTTTGTCACCTCAACATCATTATCACTCACTGCTATCTCGCTGTCCGCTGTCCCCAGGCTCCCCGCCCACTGGTTGCATCAATTGCTTCGCTGTACTTCTATCATACCCGTACAAGAATTATCTTTCTCGTGCTCCACTATTGTCATCGTATTCCATGTTACATATACGCATGTCCTCATACGATACTTTCATTGCATGCACCATCCGTTCATTTGGAGCCATTACCCACATCTATAGTGGTGAGATTCGAACTCCTCCTATAGACACTGACAATAACGCTGCCCGGTCCTACTTTAAGCTTCAAACCTCAAGTCGTCTCTTCGATTGTCCAGCCAGAGTTCGAACATTCGTGGTGGGACAGGAATAAATTACAACGTTGCTTCTAGCCGCGTCCACCACCTGGAATATCGAATTTCCTACAGCGTCCCCGACCCTTCACAAGAAATTCTCGTTTCATGTGCGCGATAGAATTTTTTATTTCTTTCTCCTCTGGATTCCATGTCTGAAGAAACATGGTCAGTCTCGGTTCAGATATGCAACAGTAGATTAGCACGTACATCCTGTTCTATCCAATTTCCCCAGTCGACCAACTCGGCGTCGCTCAAGACCACATTGGAGAGTTCATAGGTTGCATGGAGGAGTACGTTGTTTGTATTGACGTCTCTGTGAAGTATCTTCTTCTCTTTGACATACCATTTTATCCGGCCGAGCGCGACGTCGTAAGCCTGCCGATAGCTCGCCCGACAAACACTACGGGTCATACCCTGTCTAGCGTGTATGAAAATAATACTTCCAATGAGATCCCGACTATGACCATGCGGTGTCACACGCATATCGCGCACTATAGTCCAGTTCGAACCGCTTTTATCTGTCCCCTGATCAAGTAGTTGCCCGACCTGGAAAATAGTTAGCAAGTGACACAAGTTGATTGAACTACACACACCCAGGCAAGCGCTAGATTTTCGTCTTCTATATATTGGAGATGCTGTTCACGGGTGTATTCATGCAGTGAGACATGCTTTTTCGCAAGTGCGGGGTACTTGCGTTCCAAATCCGGTGGATTGCAAGTCGGACAAGACCAGAGTCCGCCCTTAATCGTACCCATCCACGAGTTCTTTCCTTGGGTGGGGAAGGGTGTCAACAATGCCTCTGTGATGTGATGCTCCTTGTAATTGCTGACGAAATACAAGGAGGTATATGATAGGTCCCGCGGAGCGATGGATGACTCGGAGGCGGGAGCGTAGGAGGTATTCTGCGTGAAATTAGAACCAACAGGCTGAAGTGCGAATAAAACCACCTACATTCAATAGTAAAGGGTGGGCCCCTGCGCCAGTGCTAAGGACCAAGCAGGCCAGAAGAATCGCCAACCCGTAGCGAAACATAGTTTGGGCAAGTTGGCAGTTACGACCAACGATCGCCAGCGATGCAGTCGGTAGTGGTGAAGGCAAAAAAAAAACCTTTAATGTATATCATAACAGCATTATGAGCTGCGTCAGACATATATTCAGTGGGGTGATGGTGAGGCCGGTGAGGGCTCATTTCAAATTATTCGGCAGTCACGTGTCACAGACCCCTTGGACGTGGCCGAAATCGAATGCATGTCCCAAGTCACACCAAGTTTGGCCGAAACCACCTGTTGGGGTTGTATGTTTTGCATTACGGGCGTGGTGGTAATTCTACGAAAATTTGGCCGAAATTTTCCGCCTGTCCCAAGTCGCAGCCAAAGACCTAATTTCGGCCAATCGATCTAGGCCTGGCCGAATAATTTGAAATGGTACAGCATCCGTCATTGTGTGGTTGCTACTCTTTCCGTTACAAGGGAGTTTATTGCTGTAAATTCTGAGCTCTCGGCACGCACGTCCACGTCCTCGCCTTGGTTCAAACACTGCATAGAAGAGTCCAAAGAGTAGTGGTTCGTTACGTAATAAAACATCTCCGCGCTCGAGTGATTCCTCGGTTTAACCACTGCTAGCCCAGTAGCTGACAGCAGAGAGTTAGAAACATCCATATTGTATTCGTGTGTAGCCCCATATTCGGTGATGTCTGTGCCCGCAGCGCCGTCACTGCCAGAAGCAGGTGGAGCCTCCTCAAGTACTGGTACTGCGCCGCCAACCCCAAAGCCGATATCACTTTCTCCGCCAATGCAAAACACATCTTCTCCACCACTCTCATCGTCACTGCCTACTCCTTCCCTACCCCATCCCTCTGACACCCGTCGCCTTGCTGTGTCCAGCATCGACTTGGACCTTCCAGGAATGGACTCAGTTGACCCACCTTTCCTTGCTCGGCCCCTCTCCAGGGCAGACTCCAGGTCACGATCCAAGTCCCCGGGAGGCATGAGCGTTATCAGTGGCGAATGGAAAAAGAGTCTCCATTCGGATGCAGCCACCTCAACGGGCAAGCAGAACCAATACATGCGGGACCTCGTCCGGAGGCCATGGAGAGACCCCCCAAAGCGGCAAAAGACCGTGCCTTCAGAGCAGACGGAAGCCTGGGCCCATACACGCGAGGTTCGTCTTTTCTGCTACGAATTGGCTGGTCAATTCTCATTGTTTTATCGTGTCTAGCGCGTAGCACAAGCTGCAGCTTCTATCCTCGGGAATGTACGCGACGTAGCACACGAAGCACTTTTCATAGGCGTCGATATCATAGAGTTCGCTCCCATCCCTGGGCTCGCCGGAGCTGCTAGAGCCCTCCTGAATATTTGGGATGCAATGGACCTCGTCGATGTGCGTGCCATTTTTTCCCAGTTCTTCATGGGAGGAAAACTGATTGTATACCCGGGCAGATGAACAGGCTCCAGTGTCTCCGTCTCACTGAGCGCTGTGCGGAGATCCTGCTCTCCATCCGCCAAGAAGTTCACGACACAGGTGATGACGTTGGGACAGAGCTCGCTGTGCCATACCAGAAGCTCCTCGAGTCAGTTAATTCTCTTTTCCTTCCAGTTCTTTCCCCTCTCACCTTCCTTGCTTGTCCACAGAGCATTTGACGATGTGCACGAGCTTTTACTCAAACAAGCACACCGGCCGTGGATAAAGCGTTACCTCAAGCGCGATGAGATCTTAGGGATGATTGCAGCGTGCGATGCGGGGCTAACGGAGGCGCTGGGGAGATTTAGTGTGAGTATGAAGTCCTCCGTTTCGTTCCCTCCTTCTATTGGGGTGAACGGGGACGTTTTTTGTGTTTCCGTGATGGTTTCAGATTAAGGTATGCGTTTCGGGTGGATAGGCGCGGTTTTGCATGCCATTGGATAGATATATGTGTCTCCGACAATTTCGGGTGCATATGATCAGTACGTGGCACACCATATGATGCTTTTATGGGTTGGTATCGGAGTGCCGTTGTCATCTTGGAAGCGCTGCTGATGTTTTCCACAATCTGGGATTCCGAAGATCATGGGCGAATGTGCGGGCTTCCGTTCTCCGTTCCAACTGTTGGTTGGGAGAAGATGCCCGGGGGCTGTATTCCTTCCCCTTGGTTAAAATGTTTTAACGATTATGGCTGTTGATTTCTTTTTTTTTCGTACGTGGTCCCGATGAGAATTCTGTTTCTCCTTTACGTCGTCACATCTTCTATCTGATCTCCATAATCTAACTGATGTGACTCGCCGTTGCCTACCTAGATCTCAATACAAATTCGTATACTCCGAAAGGTCCAGGAAAGCGAAGCACGGAGGCAAGAGGACACTCAGAGACTAATCGAATCATTGATTCGTGTTGGTGCAATTTCTCCCGATTATATTGGTCCACCTTCTGTGTACAATGCGATCGTGGGTGTAGATGAGAATGCACTGCAGCTCACTGGGGTAGGCAGGAAAGAAGGAATAGGAAAGATTGACGATCATCCCCCTCAGTCGTCGCAAAAGTCTTTTTCAAAGTCTATTTCTGGCACGGTTGAACGTGCCTCACCTTCAAAGCTTTCCCCCGCACAAGTCCTATCCACGTTGTGCGCGCTGCATGATATGCAGAACTCGCGTGATGCGGCTCGGGATCTGGCAGATTTGAGGAATTCAATGCGTGCAGCGATGCAGACGGGTAATGATGCGGAGCTGTGTGCGGTGCTGCAGGTAGCGAGGGATGAGATGCCGGAGGCGCTGAAGACGTTACAGCGTGCGCTGGAGCGACTTGTGGAGAAGCAGAGCAGGGAGGGAAGTGGAGAAGAGAGGATGGTTAAGGACGATGTAGGGATGAAAGCGAGCGAGAGTGGAAATGGGAAAGAGAAGAAGGCGAGGCTGGTGGGGATGTTGAAGCGCACCAAGACAGTGATGAGTGCGGAGAGTAGCTCGAGTGGGAGTAAGGGAAGTGCAAGTTGGAGTGGAAGTGAAGGGTGGAGTCGGGACACTCTTGACCGGGAGTTTATTGAGAGTGGAATCGATGCTCTTAGAAGGATGAGCGGGGGAGAGACAACATCGCTGCCTAGCTGGACTATTACTCGGTACCCTTCTTTCCTTCTCTCATCAGTTCTAACAAAACCTAGCTTGTTACTCCAGCTATGAGGTTGACCGCGAGAAGATCATAGGCGTCGGGTTCTTCTCTGACGTTTATCGTGGAACGTGGCGTGGTCGCACCGTCGCAATCAAGGTGGTGGCGGAAACAACTCCCCGCGAACTGTTCAGGCATGAGGTGGAAATCTGGTCAAGGCTACAGCACCCGCATGTGCTGAATCTATGTGGCGCGAGCAGCGCAGCGGGCGACCCCCCGTGGTTCTTCGTCTCGCCTTACGAGCGTAATGGTAACCTGGTGCAGTATTTGAAGAACGTCGAGGCAGGATGGAGTACAGGAGGTGGTATAGGGGTAGGAGGGGATAGGGGCGGCCGTGGACGAAGTGTTGGAGGGGGCGAAAGGTTGAATGGAGACTCTGGTATTGGAGATGTCCCAAAGTCCCCAAGTCCGGGGAGGAAACAGATGGCGACATTCCCCGTGTGGGACAGCCCATCTGGGAGCCCTAGACACACGCAGCTGTCGGAGGGCCTGAGTGCAGGGCCTGTCGGGCCGGTTCCCCGAGAGTGGGATTTGTACCGGTTCATGCATGAGATTGCGAAGGGGATGGAGTATCTCCACGCAAATGGAGTGTTGCATAGCGATTTGAAGGTCAGCTTCTATACCATCTCTGGGGCTGGTTGAGTTTATTTACGTGTCTCTTAGGCAGCGAATGTACTGGTGAATGACAAGCTCCGCTGTGTGATTTCAGACTTTGGGCAGAGCAAGATGAAATCTGAGGCATGTAGGATTGGTGGCACCCACCCTCCTCGTGCGTCTTGTCTCTTTACCTTTCTCCATATCCGTATGAACCAACCGATTTGGACAGATGGTACTCTACGTTGGCAGGCGCCCGAGCTCATGTCCGGACTAAGCCCACTCACTACCGCGATTGACGTCTACGCGTACGCGATCTCGTGCATCGAGATCTTGTCAATGGGTGGCATACCTTGGCCTTCCATGGATAACGATGCTATACGCCAATCTGTCCTACGTATACTCCTCGCCCTCCTTAACATATGCCGACGAACTAATTTTCCTTATGCACATCTAGGAGACAACATCCGCCCCACCATTCCGAACTCACGGTTCAACACCCCCGCATTGCAAGAGCTCCTTCGGGTCTGTTGGCACAGTGATCCAGCTGTTCGCCCATCATTTGAGAAAATCGTGCTCGATGTCCGGTTGCTTAGGAAGAACTTTGGCTCGGTTGAGGAGGCAGTGAAGTATTCGCCCGCCGCTTTCTCGGATGAGATCGACCATATATCGAGGCCATCGCCCGATATGAAGCCTGTCCCGATGCGTGTCGGTCCTCCTCGTACGTATAAGTCTTGCCTCCTGTGCTGTGGCATGCCTGATGATCCAAATGCAGTTCGAGACTCTGCCTTAGAAACCTCACCCGCTTCCTCGACAACTGCAACGGCCAGTACACCTCCGTCTTTCCATACGGCACAAGATGCTTCTGGCACCACTCCCTCGCTTTCAAAGGTCTCACATCGCGAAGAGACAGTCTCGTCTTCTAACATCCAAATGCCAGAGCCAGTGTTCTATACGCCCGGCAGCCAAGATCCTGTTCTCAAAACATTCGATACTATATCTGCATCTCATACCTTCAGAGTGACCGCACCATCTAGCCGTGCATCATCGCTGTTTACCCATACCCCCAGTTCGCCGTCCGAAGAGAATTTGGGTGGAGCTCATATTCCTGAGTATGACGGTTATGCCTCTCCACCACCCGTGCATGAATGGATTGCGGAGAAGAAGAACGAACAACGGTATAGAATTTTGTTAACCCATCAGTTCCATCGATCATGTCAAGTCCTCTTCTTGGTGTTGTGCGACTGTTACTGATTGAAGTCGTTCTCTATGCAGTGACACTACCCCTGTGGACTCCTACACCTGTTGATCTTGGTGCTGTTGGGTACCTTTCCAAGCCAAGTGGGACGTTTGTCACGCTCTTTGATGCATTTCATCCCGAGAACTCGTCGAACAGCGCCGTGAGGAGTATGCCCTCGCTGTACGGATATGGGCGCATTGCCAAGGGGAGTCAACGCAAGGACGAGCGGAATGCGGCGCAGAGGGGTATTGATGCATTCGTGGGCATGCTGGCGTTCAAGAAATGGGGTGTTAATGTTTCGTATGTGTTGCTGTCTTCCTTGAGATTGTTATGGAGTGGTATTAATTGGTGCTGACATTGTAGCCAAAGAGTAAGCAGACGATATTCATTTCCCCTACGGAGTGGCCACAAGGCGGCGTATATGTGCACGGAGACGACAGTGTACGATTATATGGACAACTTAGACACACCCAAGAAATGGTTCACCGCCAATGTCCATGCAATTATGCAGACCTTTGGAACAGAACACCGTATCCAGAAGGAAGATTTGTTTCTAGGTTCATTCTCGCTGCCTGCATCTACCATTCGTATAAGCTGATGGCTTTTATAGTGATTGGCACGCTGAAGACACCCAATCATGCCCTCTTCGTGACTCATCACCATCCTGATGGACAAGTCAGCAGAATGTTTACTTGTTTTTTCACACCTATTGATAGCCTTTTCCTTAGGTCCACTTCAATGTCTTCTCTTCCGTACGGAATGGACAACCGTGGGGCATTTTCACCACCGACACCGAAGCCGCACAAGATGTAGCCGGCCCATCTTATGATGAATTCGACCCTAGAAGTGCCATTTCAGCCAGCAAAGTCTCCACCAGTGGTGGTCCCTGGGATACTATCCTCATCGCAAGGCTTCGGTTCAAGCCTGATGTCCTGGAACCCACCTCGCTTTAGACTTCCCTCCATCCTTCCTGACAGGCCAGACATATACCGTCTCACATATATACACTGCATTGATATTACCTTGGAGTCCGACATTGTACGATACCCCGCAAATCCCATGCTTGCATACTAGTACGTGACAGATAGTGTTCTTTTACTATATAGTTGTAGATGCACGCAGCAACATTTACGTCTTGGGCGATAGTTCATGCCGTTGATCCTTAAGCCTTCCCTTGTGTTAGCAGTGACCACACCTAGCACCTATCACTATCACATGAGAAATGATCAGCGTAAGTATTGCATTTCAGGTGCTCCCTTAAGGCGGGACTGCATTACATTTCTGTTCGGTTAATCCAGTATCAAAGATTCGTAATATTTGTTCGTTGCCACCGTTCCACGCGGATTATGTTGATCTGATGGCCAGGGGGCCGCAAATGGCAATAAGGTCTGTAAATTTATTTTGTGCAATTGCTATGGTCCCCGAAAATAGCAGCAGCAAATACTTGCTTGGCCTTTCGATTCCCAAGTGTTTGCGCCCTCGTAGCTATTCCATCACATAGAAAATTCCTGCGATGTCTAGCTGTTGTGCAATGTGAATGCTAATCAACTCACATTCTGTTGAGCAATCAGACAAGTGCCAAAACAGGTAGTTAGCGCAATATCACCGTCACCTGCAACGCCGACATTGCGACATGCCCAGTCTACCCAATAAGAAGTTTAAACTATCGTTATTCTTATCAGTGTAAGCATAACTGCCACTCTTTCCGGCTCCGAGTCGCTAATTTATGTCTATTTGTTCACAGCGCTGGTTACGTTGATGCCAGCATATCCGAATTATCTAGCGATATACCGCATCGTAAGTCCACACGTCTTTCAATACTATTACAAGCATGATGTTGGCAAGGAATGATCTCCTCCTCGAGTTCCGCCTAGTTTGCCGGCATGATTTGGACACCATCCGTCCTTCGTCCTGGACCCTCGTATTCGACAGAGTTCGATTCTCGATCGGGGTTCTCGAGTCCCAGCCGTTCGCCAAGCGACTGCCCTCCAAACGAGACAGGTCAACTGACATGTCGTAATTGATCTGAGTTTGTTTTGATTTAGTGTACGTATACGTGTTGAAGGCTTTCGTCTTTCCTTACCATAAAAGGAACTTGAAGAACAGGACGAAGGTACATTCGAAGGCACAGCCCACGCAGCGCACCCTGTTGTAGATCCCGCCCGTAGCATGATGATCTGAAGTTCTAAAAGCACCATTGTTGTTAAGTTTCAGTCCCTTGCCGTTTGCGTGAAGTCTTCTCCACTGTCCGGTGTTTATTAGACTTTGCCACCATCCTAATCTATGTTATGTTCGCGGTCAGCTCTAAAATCGAATACGGCATGATCTCATCCCTTCCTGCCATCCGTTTTGATGATTTGACCGCGATCCGCCCTTGGGACCGAGGCAACTGCACAGGTTACGTGCGAGCAATCGCACAACCGCGTTTTCAGGCTTCACTTATTAGGCCCGAATCTGATCTGCCCCGCGCAAAGCCGAATTGTTCAGAATTTCGACTCATTTAACTACTCTCCGTACATTTCCGAGATGACCAGTCTATCGCATGAAAATGACTACCGTTGGTCCGTTGCTAGGAAGGGAAAAACTTCGGTCGTCTACGATTGAATCCTAGAGGGCATTATTTTGTGAGAGGAACCCGATCAAGTCAAATTCTGCCGATATAACCATCGGAGGTGTACGGCTTGCAGAGTCTCTTCACGAGGTGATCTCCATTCGACATCCGCGGGAACTTGATTAACGAGCTTCGCTTATGAAAATTGGCCGCGCAAGGAAACGCATGTTCTGTCGTAGCCCATTTTTGGCCACGGGTGTTTTTTGGTTAGAGAGGACTTCGATAAATAAACTTTCCGCAAGCCCACCAAGCTGGATTCAAGTTATTTGTTTTTGTTCCCCTGATGGGAATTGACCGATTTCCTATTTTGCCTGCGCCCCGATAAGTCCCCGAGTCGGGGATTCAGGTACTGGGGTCACGCATACCTTAATTTCACGGTGTATAAATCTGAAGGTTGCGATACGAACGACATCTCAGGATGTCCTTCAACGAGCCCTCCCGTAGTCGCACTTCAATCGCACCTGCGCCCAGAAACGGCGTTGTGACACATCCTTGCCTTCGTACGTCAGTCCAGCTTTTTCACGATCCAGCCTGAACGGTTCCATCAGATGTTCGAGACGTACATGACGCTCAGATCGTGCTAGAAGCTGTAAGACGGGATATTCTACCTATCGTTAGGCGTCGCCTTCTCTCGAATGAACGAGAAGACTTAAGAAGTGGACACGTTTATGTCTGGGAAGAGGCTCAGGATGAGGGAGGATTGCTGCGTTGGACGGATGGTAGACGATGGTAATTTCTCCAGACACTTCACGACGTTATTAGTGGTTGCTTATTTGGGTCTACTCGTAGGTCACAGAGCAGGATGAGAGGAGACTACCTCTTCTACGAGGAAAAGGTCGAGACAACGCAAGAGGAAAGGGATGCGAAAGCAGCACGACGGTATGCAGTAGGCGCCGCAACAGCCCACGAAACAATTCCTAATGAAATGATATAGAGCTCACAGAGCTTCCGACCCCACGATTGTCCTTCCAACACCTACTAGACGAAAAGATAGGCCTTCCAAACCCGACGGCCTTACGAAACAAACGTACTCGGTTACTGTACATCTTCCTGGTTCAATCGAAAATCGAAAATGGCACCTCGTCGCATATTTCTCTGTATGTACAGCCTCATTCGTTTTCACCCAGTGCCTAACATCAATATCATGGGTCCGTAGGGAAATGATTATACACGACTGCCCGTCGTCGAGGATTACGGTTATCTCCGAAACATTCACGTACCACATGGAGTGTTTTTGAGTAGCAAGATCATCGGTGCCCGGACAGATCGCTTTTCACAATTTTCAGATGAAAGCGACGTCCATGAGGATTCCACTCACCTCGATAGTTTAGCTACGCGCCACTATTCACCGATGGCGAGCGGCCAAATTTCGCCCTCTCTCTCCGCGTCTTCATATATACCATTATCACCTCCCCACCAACACCACCCCGTTCCGGCATCACTGTCCAGAGGGGGAAGTCAGAGGATATCGCTACCGCCAATAACATCCCTGGGACAATCTACACGAAGACCAGTATATCTCCCGTCGAACAGTAGCCCACCGCCCACTGCACACTATACCCCACTTTCTTCAGAGGATCGCCGTGTCCTGGATCGTTTCCGGGTCGTCCTGTAAATACTTACACAGTGACGACACAGTAATCAAACCTTTGATCTATTGCCAGCGATGTGACATAAAAAACAGTATTGTCCTGATAATAGAGTCTTTGTTCGAACGATATCTTGTGATACTTACAAGAGTCAGTGTTGCTGTCCTGCGAGTGTGACATCCAAAATTACCTCATCAAGTGAGATAAGTACGTTGTCATCGTGGGGATGTCGGACTTGGACATGAGCCGCAAATCTAGGCGTGAGGAACTTGCGATCAAGTTTTGCTGTCAAGCTCAGTATACCCATGTACATTACTGTCGGTTGATGGGTATCTAGATGATAGATCAGCATTTCCATCTTAAGATTTACACACCGCTATGCAAGGTGGAAATCTCAGGCTGGTCGTCCGATCCCGATATCGATGTTTACGTGAAACGAGTGACTCCACACCTACAAGGCAACCATGGCAATCAGAACAGAAGGCAAAAGCTTATTTTCCGCCGAGTCCCCATCCCCTCGATTGATCAGATGGAGTCCGGAGGCCGTGAGGGATGCTCGGGCCGCCAATCCACCTTGCAGGTTCGATACGGACTCGGACGCAATGATCATAAGCTCCTTTACCTGCTGAATGAAGCAAAAATCCAAGGTCACTGTTATGTTTAGACTCATCAGCGGGCGCAATCATGTGGGCGTAATTCGCAGTATGAACCCGTGACGGATCTGCAAGTTGTGCAACAACGTGACTGTCACGACCACTGGATTGACTTTTCTTTCTCAATCAGGTTCCACTTGAATGGGAAATCGATGAAGGAGATCATCTACGTACAAGCCGGGACTTTCGCAAACTACACAGGGACACACTTCTGGGATACCCAGGAGAGCTATCTCAGCGATGATATTGCTGAACATTCCTTTAAGCATGATCGCGATGTGTCATTCAGGGAAACCTTGGGCCCGACTGTGCGGTACTTCTTCCCTTCTAATTTTGCTGCGATGAAACGTGGTACTACCAGGGGCACTCTACACTTTGTCCGAGACTATTAATTTTTGATAGAAAAGGTGAGTTGCGGATACTTGCTCTGCAACGCCCGGTACTTCTATCAAAATAAGCCAACTTCGGGACCCTTTCATCGGGGGCTGACGAGGACGAATTGCCTGATGACAATTTTCCGTTGATGTGGTGTGTTAATTCCGATCATGAACCGAATATCCTCTTCTCACATCCTGATTGGCAGGAATGGGGATATTATGGAGTACAGGCAGGATCGCACTCCGGAAAGCCAATATCACACCCACATCAAGCCTAGTGGGAAAGGCTTCGACGGGGCGAGCGACGCGGACGAGATCCAGACTATAGACGATATCAAATACTGGTCGGACTTCGGCCGCGTCTATTACCTTCCAAGAACGGTTCAGGCTCTACCCGACCCTGGAGAGTGGGAAAGTATCGATGGGGATTGGAGTTTGGGACAAGAGCAGTTCTTGCGCTTCAGTGAGGTAAGGATCTGGTTTTTTTTTTTTTTTCTAGAGCAGTTGGTCTGATTCAGCGCTTCCTAAGGATACGTCTTTGATGGACGGATCCTTTCGCCTCTTTCTTGAAGAGTGCGATTTGCTACAGGTATGCCCACCGTTTAGCCGGTGACTATGGCGCGCTGATAAGTTGGCAAGGGAGTCCAAATTTTGAATGACACATCAAGCTTTGGCGGTTTTATCAACTCCTTCATCAGGGCCATGAGGGATGAATCTGGGAAGCTTCCGTGTTTAGTATTTCCTTTGCTCTCAGATGCCATTTCCCGGGATAAGGACGTTCAAAATGTAGGCCACTCTCACAATTGTGAGCTCGTGATTGTGCGTAACCTAAGATTGTTTCAGAACCAGACCACGAAGAAGATGATCAACGACGCGCTTTATTTACACAGTCTTTACGAGCTCTCATCTATGAGCGTTCCTATACAGGCTCCGTCCGATTGGCCTTCCGAGACATGGAGCCATTCACCCCCCATGAGTGTATGAACTTTCCCACACTCAGCTTATTCGACTCACGTACTGAGGACCAATTAGCGTAATTCTATGTATCATAATTCCGCCATTCTTTCCGCCCATATCGAAAGTTCAACACTTCCTCTTCGGTAGGTCATTTTCGTGATTCTACCTTACACCTCGTACTAAAGTGGTGGCCTGTTATTTTGGAAGATTGGCAGGAACGTATGAGGATATTTCGGACATGAGCGCCCAGTTGAATTGGCGCGGGTCGACCCCATTTGGAGAGTTGAGTGGGGTACTTCCAAAAACTTCGCTTACGGATTTCGAGGACCAAATTGTCAATTTCTCTACCGTTCGTGAGAGGCCGGTTAGTACACTAATATGTCCTCGGAATGCTTATAAACAACGTACATCCCCGGCCAGAATGGTTTTGTGTTCCACCAATTTGCTAGGCGGGATGTCACGCGAGGATTTTCAACTTCGAATCTCTCAGAATATAATAGCTGGTCGGCACGTTTATCACTGCAAGAGTCATTCATCTCGAGGTGGGGTGGTGTAATAGTCCGATTCAGATCGTGTCTCTAACTTACATTGCGGAAAGATTCCACGCACCACCTTATCCGGTTCCCACAACTTATCCATTATTCATTGACAGAGCCTCTTCTAGGAGATCAACCCACCCGACACGACCATGCACTTTGTTTTCCTCTATTGCGACTTCAAGTAGTTCGGCAACACTTTTCTCCACATATGCGGCATCCATGGAGATGTGCCTGAAGCGGAGACCCATTGCGGAGGCAGTAGGTATTGACAATGATGAACTAAAGGAGTTGGCGAATGATCTATGGTCCCTGCACGATAATTTTACCGACGGCGATGGATTCAGGGCGGGTGATAACGACGCCGAATTTTTGGGTGAAGATGAATAGTGAAAGCATGACCACTGAGGTAAGTTCAGAATCAATCCGACTGCATGTGTGACGCGTGTTGAAGAATACGTTACTGGTAGGAAGTATCTCATTTCCACTTCTTCAGGGTCCATCCCTATTTTTGTCGCTATATTCTCCGGAATATATTAACGGGATCTCGATGCCGATGGGACTTAACGCTGAGGTCTGGCATTTGACATCTCGTCTTGTTTCGGAGCCGTAACGTCGATAATTCCAAAGTCACACACTCGCCGCTATCTACGATATGCGATTCCTTGGGATTGATAAATATGCAGTTCCTCTAACTCCAGTTCGACGAGAATCCTCTATTTTCATCACAACTCGATTATTTGGCTATATTGTGCAAAAGTCTTATTGTGGCGTCGTGACGTCATGATGTAGGATGGTACAACCACTATATAACTCCACCTCTTTGAATCAAACTTGTGTATTCTCCCCTTTTCACTTCAATCCATACCGTCAGCAATGGCAACTCCTCCTACTATAACTCATGAAGGTATTCCCTCTACTCCAGCAAAAGAGTGGGCGGAGAAGACGACAGCGTCTTTGACCCCTGAATCATCTGGAATAAACTCTACCTCTCACGTAGGGTATACAGCACTTACACCAGGCCCTCAACTTCCTGGTGCATATCCTGGTGATCCTGGCGAATCTAGCCCATTCCCTACAGAGGACGCAAAGAACGCTGCGTTCGGAGTTTTACAAACAGCAAAACAATACATTCCAACTCAGCGAGATGTCGGGAAGGCGATGTTGAGTGCGGGTGAGACAGCTAAACAATACCTTCCAAACGCCGTGGCGTCATACTTTCGTACGTGATCCGCACCTTCGTCGCCATGCTTCCAATATCTTGTTCACAAATCAGCCGCATCCTCGCCGAATAACGAGAAACCAAAGGACCAAGAAATGCTTGATCCCGGTGAAGTAGGTGGCCTTCCTACAGAAGATGACGAAAGTGGCGTCGCCAACCTTCCCGATAAAGGCAACGATCGTAAGTGCCCTTCACAGGTTCAGGTCAACCTCGGTAACATGACGTAGCTCTGCCATCTGCTCCACGTTTTCCAAACGGCATCGCCCGTACGCCTCTGACCAATGCTGACAGTTCTAGAACTTCAAGCATTGCTACCAATTTCAGTACTCAAGCACAGGCTGGGTCGGATAGCGCGACTCCTGTTCCATCACCTTCAACTCCCTCGAATTTCATTCGTCCGTTTCCTGACACATCCCCGGGCGATACAGAGAAGACAGATCTGACCTTTAGTTCCCAACATGCCCTCGTTTCTGACAACGTTCTCAGACCGTCGGACACAGTTCCTGGCGGAAATGCAGGACAAGAAGGTCCCGACATTTCAAAGGAAGACGACCAAGTGAGTACACTTCCGTCGTACTTGGAAATAAATTTATCCTGAGGAAAAGCTTGCGCAACAACCCATATTGAACACGGAACCTCGTGCATATCCGTTAGCGGGGCAGGGCGCCAAATCCAGAGGTGGTCCTCTATCTGAATCTGCAGAGAGCTTGGGAAACGAATCGAACGCTAGCCGCAGCACAAACTTGAAGGACGAGATACACCCTATCAGGAAAGACACTACAAACCACACTCCGGCTGACATCCAACCCGGCATCGAACCCAACATCCATAGTGTCCAACCCGCTACCGAATTCAACACCCATAGCGTCCAACCCGCTACCGCATTCAACGTCCCTAGCGGTCCCCGGCAAACTGATACCAGCCATTTGGTCCACAAACGGGATGGGAGCGCCACCTCGAACACCTCGGGGTCTTCGCGTATGGGATCGGGTCCGCCGTCAGGCAGTCCTCATAGAAGCAGGTTCCTGGACAAGGTCAAGGGAGAAGTGAAAGTCATTTCAGGAAAGTTGGCGCACAACGAGGAGAAGGTGGAGGAAGGAAGGCGTTTGATGGGAAAGACGGTTTGAGGAAATCCTGCATTTTGAACGCGTTTCTTTTTATGTTTCTGGGTTCTGTTCAGTCCCCCGAACGCGAGTTTGCCGATTGGACTGGATTGTAGTGCCCGTGGTGTTGGCAGTTTTAGCAACTCGTTTGACGGCAGTGTACGTTCGTGCCTAGTCTATCATTACCAAGGAATTTGATTCCGTCACTGCCATATGATACGCACAGAAAATCGAGTTTTCGTCATTGGAAACAATATCCCAGAAAGGAAAATGGTGGTTGACGTACTTGTAGCCGAAAGACATTCGAAGCAATGTCTATTATTTTATTCTTATGTTCCCTCGAACGGCTGGTCTTGCGAAAAGGAGTAGGATGTTATTAGGCAACGTCACTATGTCTGTCTGTCTGTTGATGTGATCGTGGACGGTGACGATGGACGATGGTTGAGCTCCGGTGGTATAGACCGAATGAGTTGTCATCGACTGCCGTTGAGAGACTGGACGAGAGGAGATCAGCTATTGAAGGGAGGATAGAATGAAGATGGCCAAGTATATATGGTTTGAGGCGACAGAATCGAAATGACGCAGATTGAGTTGCTTGATTCGGCAGGGCCATCATGAAAATCTTCTAAAATTACAACTGACTACAGCAGTATACAGAAACCCAACCAAAGCTACATTTGTTATCACGAAGCCTTCTCTCCGCTTTGGCGCTTCAGTACTTAAAGAGGTTTCTCGCCTATAAAGCCAGCATCTTGGTTGGGAAGAATTGCCTTTCCGACCTTGAATTTCCCACGAAAAAGCCAATAACCCGAAAAAATTCTAAACAAGTGCCCCACTCCCCTGCCGTGGCCAACTACTCGCTTCGCGTCAGATACTTTACCAGGACTGACATTCTTGGAGAAGTCGTTGTAGATGCCTAGTGCTGCTGAGCCTCCGTCTCCGACAGCTTCGGCGATGCGTCGTACGCTGCCCGCTCGTGCGTCCCCGGCAACGAAGACACCATGCCCATCAGTAACATTGAAGGAGGGGGCCTTGTCTGTGAGGGGGATGGTCTTCACACTACCATCCGTGTCGATTTTCCCCCCGAGTTTCGTCACCCAGCCCTTCGTGGTGTCATCCAGGCTGCGGGCGCCAATGAGCACGTGAGCGGCGGCCACGGGGAAGGGGGTGCCCTGACCGCTTGTCTTTGTCGGTCTGATCATTAATTGGGTAAGGTATCCGTTAGCGTCCCCATTGTAGGAGGCCACCTCCATCCCCGCTTTGACTTCGATGAGGTCCCCCAGCGCCTCGATTTGCAAATAATTTCCCGCCAGCATATCAGCTCTGAGTGTACTGCGGATGATCATAGTGGTTTTGACGTTTGCTCGTGCGAACATGATTGCTGCTTGCCCTGCTGTGTCACCGCCGCCAATGATCGCCACCCGATTGCTGCTGCCGTGGTAAAGTGCGGCGTCTCCAGGCAAGGCGCTGTAGTACACCCCCTGCCCTGCGTACTTATCCTCATCCTTCCCACCTTGTTTGCTTATCTTGAGCCCGCAGGCGAGCAGTACCTTCTTCGCGATCACCGTCTTGGTCTCGTCCGGCAGGAAGTTCACTTGGCCCCTGTCTTTACTGTTCGGGGTGAGGGTGAGTGTGAATGGATGGTCGCCTGTTTTGCGGTCGGCACCGGTGACGCGGTAGCCGGGGAGCCAGTCGATTTCATACCTGTCCGCATGGTTCTTCCAGCGGGCTGCCAGTTCCGCTACCTCGATGCCATTGGGGAAGCCGAGGTAGTTATCGATTATGTTGATTGCCGTAGCAGCAGCTCCACCAGGCGCGAACTGCTCGATGATGAGCGGCTTCTTGCCGAACAGGGCGACAAGATTGACTGCCGCGGACAAACCCGCCGGGCCACCACCCACCACAGCGACGTCACACACATAACCCTCGCTGGAGTCCGGCTTGGCGACGCGCACAAGATCCAGCTTTGTGGAGAGGTCGATTAAGGTGGGATCTTTCAAAGTCTCCGGACCCGACGGTTTCTGCAGGGTGACTTCCACCTTGGCGGGGGTGGGGTCGGATTCCACCTGTGCGTAGGGCACAGAGTTCAGGCGCAAAAACCGCATGAGTGCAATGACCTCCCGTTTCTCGCGCATCCCCTTGACAATGACGGTGAATCGCAGGGGCAGGGAGGTCGTGTACAGTGTGTGTTCGAGAGCTCTTTGCAACTCATCGTTGAAGGTGACAGCCCCACCGGAAGAGAGGGTGATGCGCTGAATGCCGTCGTCGTGGTTGGCTGTCGGCTGCTGCGTCAGTAGCAGTCGTCCCTCGTCTGGCAGGACGGCGTCCACATTACGCAGGAAGTCTTGTCCAAAGCCGTTGTCAAGCCGCTCGTCTATGAGAGCAGCAACCAGGTTGGGTCCTGAGGAGTCACGCAGAGACCGGCTTATTTCAATGGCATCGCTCTTGGTGGAGACAACCTGGATGCGGTAGGTGCTGTAAAAAAAGTCCTCCACCTGTTTGGCCAAGTTCGCGCCTTCAACAGGGTTGGAGTAGGCGATGAGAATCACTGGACGTTTATCGTAGACCATGGCCTTCTCTGTCTGTGGGTGCTCTGTTATGAGTGAAGGTATGTAATCGCTATCACTTACTATGAAGAATATACTCCCAATAAGCGTTTTTCGCTTGGTAGTGGTCTCCCTGGTGGTTGCTGTATTTATATTATGCCCAGAATGGAGTCAGTTTAATTAATAATATTTGCATGCCCAACTCACGGTCTGTACAGTAATCTCGGAAAAGCATTCGGGTTCTAGTGTTGTGTTCGGTATCTATTATTAAACCTCCCACAATGACTGCATTGCTAGAGGGTCGACGGCGCGGGGATCAAATTTCCCTTAAAACGGCGAGCCCTAATAACTGGGACCCTGTACATTCTTTAAATGGTATCGGGCTGCCGAGCGGTAGATATCTATCAAGTGTTGGATGCGCGACGGGGATGGGAAGACTATCAACTTGAATGACCCGGAGGTCATGGTGTCATATCGACAACGTGCTCTTTGTGAAATGCTCGAGGGCCGCTCATTTCTACTTAAACCGTGATACTGTATACGTGGTTCTGGAGACAAGGGGGTATACATAAACATAGTATAAATCGTGTAAAACGGTTATAGCCTTATCCTCGGAATATCCCATGAATCGTCCAACACTGCTTGAGGCTGCATCCATTTTCGATACATACATTGAATCTTATGATGCAATCTTTAGACTAACTTGCACGTAGCTTAGTCGTCGGGTCGCTTAGAAGAGAATCCTTTAAATTCCCTTTTTGGCTGACTACACTATAGCTACTTATATTAGGGCGTGCTTTATAATTACCAAGACCCGTGCTTATGGGACGAACTAGTAAACAGGTGTGATTCCATCCGCTTATGTTGAATGCCAACACCTTCGAACGTTAAAAAACTAGTCATTATTCTATCAAATGATCGGAGGATTTGGCAAAACCATTCTGAACCATCCTGCTTTGTGATCATTCCTTCAGCTTGTCGCAATTCCTACA
>QFEU01002543.1:0-11379 GCA_003316345.1 Tricholoma terreum
GAACAATCAGGGTAGAAGCATGACTGACGTACAGTTCCACATGATTGTGTTGGGGTCCATGCCGAGTTCTTGGAATACTCTCGTCAGCACCCTTATGACCACAAAGACATCAGGGTAGGTTATTGTCCAACTCATGTTACATGGCCGACTTCTTGCACAGATTGCACCATCTCACCTCACTACTCTTTCACAGTCTACTACCCATGCTCTTGCAACATAGGCCCAAACATGTAGTTGCCAGCGGTCTACTGAAGTATGCACGAACCCAGTCTGTGGTCGCACTGGCCATACTATTGACAGGTGCTTCAAACCAGGTGGAGGAATGGCAGGTCAATACCCTTCATGGTGGGGAAAACGTGGTGGTGGGAACTTGTCAAACAGCAGTACAACATCCAATGCCACAGCTGCAGCTGTTACTGTGAACAGTGCCATCATTACAATGCCCAATACATCTACAGTTAGTTCCGCTGCCCAATTTTATGCATTCATGGCCATGATACATGATATGGGACCAAATGGCACTATTATGAGCTATGCAGATTCTGCAGCAAGCGATCACTGCTTCATGAAACAGGAGGACTTTGTCACATACACACCTTGCATTGGTTGCCAAGGGACAACAGCTACTGATGGGACCTTCAACATTCCAGGCCTGGGGAGTGTGAAGAAATCTGTAATGTTCAATGGACAGCATGTTGAATTAACCTTTGAGAATGCCTTACATACCCTGGCATTATCACACAATCTCATTTCCATTGGGCAGCTTGGTAAACATGGATTCACTGTATCTTTCGGACAAGTGGGGCCTACATTTGTCGATCCTAATGGCTACCCATTCATGTTTGGGGGGATTGTGGGTACAATGTACAGGTTAGACTTGAACCCACCAATGGCATCTGTCCTGTCTGCACATTCGCACAATCGCCCCACAGACCTTGCAACCTGGCATCGTTGTCTTGGACATGGAGGCATGGAGGCAATCAGGACCACTGTCTAAGAAGCTTGTTGATGGGTTGGTTGTGACATTGAAAAAGCTTGTGGGGACGCGCGAGGATTGTATCTTTGGTAAACAGACATGTTGTCCCTTTGATAAAGTGGTTACACCAGAAACAGAGGTCAATGAGTGTGTTCACACTGACCTATGGGGACTGGCTCAGGTTCAATCTACTGGGGAAAAGGTTTACATGATGCTCTACACTGATGGAAGGGCTGGCCATTCTGAAGTTTATTTCCTAGCTAACAGACTTGCAGAGCCAACCTTGCAGGCACTCAAGCATTATCATTGCATGGCAGAAAAGCAGACTGGTAAACCTCTCAGATGAATTAGAACCGATAAAGGCCCAGAGTTTGACAATAAACTGTGGAGGGAGTATCTTGTGGAACATGGTATCATCCATGAGATGACATCCCCATATTCCTCCTCAGGAAATGCTGTTGCTGAGTGTGCTAACCGGACAGTCATGGATCATGTCCAGACTGTCTTGCATGATGCTGGGTTACCAGGCATGTACTGGGCTGAGGCAGCTGCGACAATAGTCTACCTCAAGGATTTTGTCCCTAGTACTTGTCACTCAGGAAAGACCCCCCATGAGTTATGGTATGGGAAGAAGGCTGATATCGCTCACCTCCATCCCTTTGGATGTGTTGCATATGTGAGAGTCCCTGAGGAGGTCATCAGAGGCAAATTAAACAATCGCTCAATCAAGTGCGTTTTACTTGGTTACTTTGGGCACGATGGTTACTGTTTGCTCGATTGATCAAGCAGAAGAGTTTTCTGCTCCTGCAACATCATCTTTGAGGAAGGTGTTGCTCATCGTACATTGGATACAGGTTTGCTCAACGTGGGGGAGCTAGTCAATGATTTTGAAGATCATGTCACGCTGAGTGAACCTGGACCACCTGATATCCCATCCATTCAAGATGACGAACATGCACAGGGTCTAGTACCAGCTCATCTTGCAGCACCTGCAATTTCCGAGACACCTGTGCCTATCATAACATCTACTACTCCTGCCGAACCTCCAGCCCTTATCACTCTACTCAGAATGCAGCCCCTTCGTGCACTATCAATGAGTCCAAGGAGTCAGAACTGTATATCAGGCAGGCAAGACGTGATGGAGAGGAATGGGTAATGGATGCAAAGATGATGACCATCAGTGCCTTTCTGACTCATCTAGATGACAGCACAGCACTCCTTGTTGACCCAGACAACAATTGGGTCCCAACCTCTTATACTGAGGCAATGACATGTGCAGATTTGTGGAAGGAGCCAATGGACAAGGGAATCTCAAACATGCATGCACATCATGTCTGGATGTTGGTCAATTGCCCTCCAAATATCAAACCAATGCAGAACCGCTGGACTTTTGCAAACAAGTATGACAGGAGTGGGAAACTTGTTGGAAGGAAGGCCAGGTTGGTAGCAAAGGGGTTCACACAGATACCAGGTGTGGACTATTTCGAAACCTACACATCAGTTGTTAGGTACGAGCCCTTGCATATGAATCTCGCGATTGCTGCTGCCAAGGACATGGAAGCTTGGCAGGTTGATTATGTGGGGGCATATCTAAATGCTGACAACCAGGTGCTGATGTATATGGAGCAACCAGAGGGGTACAGAGAAGACCAAAGTAAGGTATGCAAGGTGATGAAGGCATTGTATGGGACAATAGATGGCGCAAGTAATTGGTTTGAGGCACTCAATGAGGAGATGGGGAAGCTCGGTTACTACTGTTCAAAGGCAGACCCCTTAGTACGCTCTCGACATGCAAATGGCGAGATAACAATCACAAGCATGTACACAGACAATGTGACTGGGATTTCGTCAACTGTAGCAGGGGGGGAAGGAGCAAGAGAGGAGCTGGGATGGAAGTATGAGGTCAAGGATTTAGGTGATGCAAACTTAGTGCTTGGTATTTGCATTGTCCACGATAGGAATGCTGGGACCATATCAATTTCTCAGCGGGCATACCTCAAACGAATCCTCGTGTGCTACAGCATGACAGATTGCAACCCATGACCAACCCCACTCCCACTCAGCATTGAACTTACCAAAGGACAAGTCCCTATGTATATGAAGAACAAACCATACTGCAAAGTTCTTGGCTCTGTCATGTATGCCCAAATTGCCATGAGACCTGATCTTTCATATGCCATCACGACGCTCAGCAAGTTCAGCTCAAATCCTGGTAAACAACACTGGATCATGCTCTTACATGTCTTGCAATACATAAAAGGCTCACTTGACTTGAAAATCACCTACAGTGGCCACGGCAACACATCACTCACCCCCTATGGCTTCATCAATGTTGATTACAGTGGTGATAAGGACACACAGCGCTCTTGTTCAGGCCAGGTGTTCTTCATGGCTGGGGGACCAGTGGCATGGGGCACAAAGTATCAGCCAATGGTTGCACTCTCAACAACTGAGGCTGAGTATATGGCACTTATGCAAGTGTCACAGCAAATCCTCTGGATGTATGCTGTAATGTCCAAAGTTGGCTTTCTGTAGCCAAAACCTGCATGCTTATACAGGGGTAACGCAGGTGCCATCACTCTCACAAAAAAACACAAAACACAATGTGTGCATCAAGCATATCAATATAAGGCACCATTACATATGAGAACACGTTGAGGATGGCAACATTGTTGTACACCACATCCCCACCTCTGACAATATTGCCAACATATTCACCAAGCCTTTAGGTTGAGTCGCACATCAGTGCATCTGCACCCTCCTTCAACTTTGTGAGGAGTAGGTACCAAGCCAGGGGGAGTATTGGGAGTGACTTGGTACCCACACACTCAATTGTATGTATTTCAGTTGTTACTATTATTAACTTACATTATTTCAAACTTACGGACTACAGACTGCGGTTATGGGCTCCCTTAGTTTATGGCCCCCCATTCCTTTTTCCCTTATAGATACTGCTACAATACAGATCACACCTCAGTCTTTTCCACACGTATCATGTAGACTGAGTGTTCTGTTTGTGTCTTGTTCAGCAGATAACTGATGCTCACCTGTTCTTCTTAGCCATTTCATTCAGGTGGGTGTGTGCAGGGTGTGTGGGCCTGAAATTTTGGTTCATTTTGTGATATGACATAATCACAACTGTAATGAGCTACAATTTACGTAGTCCCGCCCTTCCTGGAGCCAATAGACTTCGATGTCAAATTTTTTTTAGCAGCTTGCTTGACCCCCCCCCCCCACATGTGTGGGATTTGGGTGCCGACACCCCCTTGTGTCTGACGACAGATATTTGGGACTCAGTCTCGGAACTATCTCAAAGCTGCACTCCTTTTCTGAACATCACAGATGCATTAGCTGGTCTACTTTAGTATTCACTCCAGGAGATGGTGGAGTGGAATCATCTGGAGGGAGCTTGTCATCATTTTCCATCCTTGTTTCACATGGGAAACACATCCAGTGTGCTTGGATGGACAGAGTAGACATTGTCTAGATACACCCCTCATAAGCCTGGGATCTAAAACGAGTTGCGATGATCATCAATCTATCTGTTGTCAATCGCAGCAGTGAAAAGTTCCTCGTTGATCATTTTCCGTTGCTTGGTGCACCCAAAGTGTGCTCCAATGTAGAATCGTTCTTCTGCGGTTTCATAGATCGACGGAGGAAGATGTCTTCGAAACTCTGTACTACCCCTAGGTTACCGAGCGGCCTGAGCCCAGTGTTTCTTCGAATTTAGTATATGCTAAGAAATAATTTGACACACAATGGACATCAATCTTCAGGTCAAGCTCAGCTCGTGTGAGGCAGTAACGCGCTGGTCTGTTTGTGTACTTGTAAAACGGACGTCGGTGGGCCCGAGGTACAGTATGAACAAAAATGGGAAACAAGAACCAGTGGCGAACTACAGGAAGGCCGTGGATGCGGACCTACTTCTAAAGACAGGATCACAAACACTATTTCGGTCTAACCCTGATTTCTAAACCAGTCAAAAATGTCCTGAAAAGCAGCATGCGATTGTTACGAGACTTGACTTCCAAGTATTAGTACTACACACAAAACATTGAGAAACGACTTCATGAAGTAGTGGCAGTTTTCAGCTCTGTAAATCTGTCGAACCAATTCACGATTCCACGGGCGGATTCCTCCATCGCCCAGCCTACAAGGGAATGTCTCAATCAGTTTAAATCATAAGCATAAATAAAAGTTGCGGTACGTACGTTCGTTTTCGATCTCCGGGTTACCACGCACCGCAAAGCCATGTTCGACGCCAGAGAACACCTGGATGTGGTATGACGCCTTCTGGCCAAACAATATATCTTCCGCGCGCCGGCGGGAGGCGAGAGGGAACATCATATCAGATTCTGACAACATACATCAACGAAGGGCATATCCGGTATGGAGGTTCAATCGTACCAGCCAAGGACAGAAAGACAGGTTCTGCGATCATCGCGGGACCATGAGTGTGATGAACTGTATTCACGAATATGGGGTATCTTACTGGTCACGTTCTTGAAGTGATCTTCATTCAAGAATGATGGGTGAGCGATTGCAGCTTGGAAGTGACACGATCAGCTTCCATGTTCTCCATTCAGGCTGGGAAATCACAGGGAGTCTCACCTGCTATCGTATCATTCGTCGCAGCCAGATCAAGCGCGAATGAGGCTCCAAAGCAGTAACCTAAAGAAATTGATTTTTCTCAGCAACCAACGGTAAGAATGGTGATATGGACTTACCGGCAGGACAGAAGAGCGCATCGCGTCCTGAAAAGATACTCTAGTGTTAGCATAGGTATAAATCAATGGTGCAAATCCATACCATACGTCTCCCTAACGGTGCTCAACCATTCAGGCATCGCTGCTCGCGCCTTCTTCAATATCTGCGTAAACCACTCTTCGCGGCGATCAAGGAAATCAGGCTCTGTGTGATTCTGCATGTAGTCGCCAAAGAAGTAATCGGGACCCAAGACAATATACCCTGTCATTCGAAGAGATCATGCAAGGATCAGTACAGTGACATTATGTAAGAGAACTAAAGCACCATGCTGGGCAAAAAAATCCTGAATATATTCATTATGTGGAAGGAAAGGTCCAAAGACATCCGAGAGGAAGAGAATAATCTTCTTTGGACCCGCCGTACTGAGAGCCTTCTGGGGCTCTGCGATATAGGTTTGTATGCCGGCGATTGTACCGATTTTTCCATCTCCAGGCCCAGTGTGCTTGAAGCCTATAGTGCAGCACTGGTCACCTGGAATGCTAGCTAGAACTGGGGACGTGGAAGACATGGCCTTGTGAGGATGTTCACTGATCGAGAAGACGTCAAAGGAAGCTGATTATATAGGATGGAAAGAAACCTACGGGGGTGAGAAGCAAACATTGCTAAGCCCGAAACTTAGAATGAGGATGATTCAACCACGGGCATACCCGGTAGAGTAAATCATGATCATCAGTCGAAACGACGCTTGGATCATTGTCTTTTTCATCCTCTTCTGTGAGTCGTAGCGAATGAATCATCCGGTCGTCCCTGATTTGAAATCACAGTAAAACGTGAATGACATGTGGTACAGAGAGCGCTTGCTTGGCAATCGTGTCTTACTTACCATCTGCAACAAACCGTCCCCCCGTTCCGAAAGCGGTATTTTACCTATTGCCCGGCGCAAATGAGGCGGAGCTATCCTTAGCCTGAAAACTGATATGACGATTACTTATAGTGACATCGTCCGGCAGATGACTACCGACCTATGGGACCATGGGACAATAATACGTATCTGACCCTGATGGCATCAACGAGATGGAAGCAGACGGACAGTAATGTCCTTACCTGCAACGCGCCGAAAATGCTGACCACTCCGCACTAACTCATTGCAGCGAGCAGCTGAAGGACACGGGCAAGTTGCCCTGCAGTCGCCTGCGTCATGGCATAACCGCATTTCCTTGATTTGTACACTGGTATGGGAACATCGGGTGGTTCAACGTTGAGAACTGATTCGGACAGCAACTCTAGTGACCCGAGAGGAGTGAAGAGGCCTGAGTCGTAGCGTTGCCCAGCGAAGGACCCAGTAATTTGACAGGTATTCTTGACTTCCACCTGCGACGGGCACTATCTGAAGGCCAAACGAGATTGCTTGCAGGAGGAGCATGATGGGTTGGTGTACAGCTAGACCTTCAGTGCCCATGCTGACAGCAAGGTAGACTACAAATGACGTGTAGAGTCAGGGTTGCATTCAAAAAGTAGAGTTTCAATTTACGATAAACAATACCTTTATGCTGGCCTAAATCCACTGCATCGAATTTTCCTGCCGACAATGATAGTCGTGAGGGAAAAGGTAGTAGAGAGCAAATCGGCATCCTATCGGGTTAAGCCACACAGGACAACTTCATCTTGCTCCTGTCCGGATAATCCATCTCTACCAACGAACCGATCCTCTTCTTCGCCGCATCCACCTGCGGAACGAAATGAGTCTTGACAGCTTCGATTGTCACAGCGTTCAGCTGCTCATATGTCAGCTCCTTGTTTGCCTTCATAATCCTCGCAATGGCCGCGTCGAGGTAGTGTTTCCCATCTCCCTCGATGAACTAGTTTGTGCGTATTTCGGGACGACAATAAGGGAAAAGGAAAAGGGTAAACAAAGAATAGACGTACTAGACTTTGGCTTGATTAGAATTGATGTATACACCTTCTCCTCAGATTCAGCGTTATACCTGAACGCATCCCCGTCCCACATCCCTTCAAGGCAGGATCCTTCTCCCCGCACGCCAGGCTCCGCAGCCCTTCAAACGCGTCAAGCTCTGGGGAATCGATGAGTCTCCCTACGTGCATGACCCCGCACGGCTCTTGGACGTCCTACGCCGGTTCGCAGATCCCGCCCTGGCCGCGCCGCATCGCCTTGTTGAGGTACTTGGCGATCGCTGCGGAAGTGCTCCTGCGCGCCTGGAAACCCGTGGTGAATCCATCGCTGAGGGCGTGCACGAAGTCGTCATTTGGGTCTCGCCATGGGAGCTGGGGGAGGAGGCGTTGGACCGTGGTTAGGGTTGACCTTCTCGTCGAGGAAAGAAGAAGTTATGGTGTTGTCTGTGACGATGTCTGTACGGTGGTCTATGAAATAATGTCAGCATAGTTCTATTTGGTAGAAAGAAAATCGGGGGTTCACTTGGACGTGCATGCGCAAAGCATTGCATAGGACGTTGATACCGTTGACTCGCTCAAAGAGGTTGTACATCGTGGATAGCAGCCCAGTGTCCTTGCTATTTTCCGCTGTAGGTCAAAGATCAATACGCATGCCCCAAAGTTCAAGAATTCTGACTTACTCTGGGTCGCAATCCACTCCAGCCTTCCAGCCTTCCTTCCCACAGCGCCCCCCCGTGACCTCAACTTTCCCCGGTTTGAAGCTCTTCGACACAAAGTTTAATTGGAAGAGGAAAAGAAAGAGCCGGCGCTGGCAGTGGAGATGGGGGAGATCCGACGACGGACATGATGGTGAGAAACCACCAGTGCCCAGATTGGGGGAGAATCTAATCTCCATCCTGTATGTTAGTGGCCATCACCCATCGTGGAACTCGAGACTGGGGGCTGCGCTCATCTAGAAGCATCGGGAGGAGCGACCGGTGAACCTGAACTTGCCGTGGTATCCACCTTGCACCCGGTGCATTACCACTTCGTGCTGAAGCTGGTAAAGATATCGGCTCCGGCATTGATGAAGCCTACCTATTGGAGGATGGTACGTACCTTTCACCTCACCTTTTACACGAGATTTCATGGGAACTCACTCTTGAATTCTTATCCAGCTGTAGCCCTTTGAGGCGAATGAGAACCTACCGACGTTGGCCCTGGAGATAGGTCCACGGTTACCTGCTTTCCTGGCCGGCGTCTCGGAAGAGCGGGAAAGGGAGCAGTGAGCAGGGGTGACGACCTTGGTGGACTGTGATCTTTAGTCGTATCCACGAGGCCGCGTGAGTCCACTCCATCTCACTCTCATCCTTCTAACGACTCTTCTTGCTGTTATTGATATCTTCAGTATCCTTCACAGTGCTCTCCACGAAGCTCACTCAGTGCTTGACTGCGACCTTCTCTCAATCCTCAAACAGCTGGCCTCTGCCCAGAGAGTCCAAGATTTCCTGCCTTGTCCTGGTGTTTGGAACAGCCTTGACCAGGATACCAAAGCACCTCTAACCACTCAACTTGCATAACGAGCGGCAAGTCCCATCCGTTCGTGCAGCACTGCAAACGTATCCATGTTTGGAAACGACTGGTGCACTGCCTCCCTGCACATTTCTCCCACGTGGGAAACGAAAATCTGCCTGTCAGCGGTGGTGATGTACTCTGTTTGTAATTGAGTACGTATTCTGCCTCCTCGAAGAGAATCCATACGCGGGGTTCGAAGGCGGGAAACCGAACCGGAGCATTTTCTTGAGCGCGTCGCTCCGCGGAGCCTGCGATGATCATCTAGTCCACCCAAATGTAAGACCATTCTTCATTTTCAAGGTCTCTCAAAAGAGGCCACATATTGTGTCCTTAGGGTCGGGATGTTCTCGAGTATGCCAGTAGTGGCTAACGAAGAAGCAATCCTGACAGTTGACAAATCCGTAGTTGATGTGGAAGGAAAATGTATTCGTCCAAGTGGAATGGATGCCACTTCGTCAAAAGGGGTTGCCGGATGAAGGACTCTTTTGAGAACCACAATTGACCATCTTCTAGGAGGGTTTCCAGGGAGCTGAGGCTTCTCGGCCTCTCGGTATTTTTTAGGATGATGTCGGCCTGGTCTACCCCAACGTAGTTGAGCGAATGGTCCTTCGTTCAACGAGGCTGGAACACTGTAGAGGCAGCAGGGCTGCCTGCCTTCATGGCAAGTTCGCATGATTATCATGATCCATGACATTTTCATGCTAGGAAATATCCTTACCCTGGTAGGACACGTATCCTCGCCAGAGAGACTTATATCATTCATGATAAGGTTTGCCCCCGGGCCCACTGCGTATACATAAGACGCCGAGTCCAAGTCGTTGACAGTAGGACGGTAGTTCAACGTTGGGTGCATCTCGCATACTTACTTACGTGACACCCAGCACTTTGCATAACTCGATTATAAAAGCTGAACTTGACTCTTTAGCTTACAGCGTTGAAATAAAATTTCCTCCAAAAACGCAATTCCATCTAATTATGAAGAGCGCTGTAAGGTATCCATAGCGTCAGAGCCCTCACCAATCGTATTCGATCCATATGCCCTATGGGAGCGATCTATACGTTGATATCCAGTACTTCTACGGCTTGACGGGCTCGTCGGGCTCGTCGGGCGATGACCATGTCGGCATGTCTGTGGGCCGTCCAGTAGTAACGGATCGTACAGCTCTGACAAACGGAAGACAAAGGATGGGGCCCTTGCGGAGGCCAAGATATCTATGAAACAAAATTCATAATCTCGCCAAATCTTCTCTTGTTCTGATGTCGCATGAGTGAAACAGTAGCTTTCGTATGTAAGGGCGGCATCCAGCAGGTACCGAACAATGCTTGACAGGAACAGAGGAACATTGAATGTATAGAGGGGACGGAGATCTGTTATCCTAACCAGCTGACCCAGGTCGGCGCCCAATAAGATCATTATGCATGTCCAGCCAAGCAATAATCAGTTCAGCAAGCAGGTGAAGAATGAGCCAAGGTATCCGAGTAAATCCAGTGGCGTCGCAGCACGGTTAATGTATAGGACACAGATCTAGCATACGGTAAAATGCATGATATATTCATACCCTTACGATGTGCTTACGATACTTTTAAACTCGACTAGACAGGCATTGTATCCGATGTCAACGGTTTCTGACGAAGTTCGCAGCGGGACCTATGTGTCTCATGCTACCTATATTCGCTACAGACAAAGAAATTTAGAGCAATGCAATAATAGTAAAGATCACACCCTTACCTGCCCTGCGTTCCCATCCCCGAGTCTTAGGATTGCCGCCTTTCAGCGCTAATACCCGGTCTGTGAATTTTTTGACTCTAGAGGAAGGAATGGTGCCCGCCCCGGAAGGGTGTTGATCGGAATTCAATGTCCTGATGGTTCTCGAGCTATGAAATAGATTCTGAGGTTCATAAAATGGCGCAGTACAATCCACAAACTTGAAAGTATGCTCACCCAACTAGTACATCTTTCGCCGAATTATTCCTTCGTGCGCGTTTCTTGGCCTGAGGGTTTGAGTTTTGCTCGTCCACCTCGCGTTTCTTCAGGGTTGTGCGTGACTGGACTGTCTGTGAATTGAACGCAGATGTAAAGAGATGGTCGGGGAGATGATTTGGATTTGGCATAGCCTCAGCTAGTGGACGGTTCCCTTCGTCATTCGACTCTGCGTGGGATTTTCCTCCAACGGACTCTGAGTCGTCACTATCCGATTCTGCCTCCGCATCTTCCATTGCCCTCTTCATTC
>QFEU01002544.1:0-12225 GCA_003316345.1 Tricholoma terreum
ATTCACATCCACATAAGCCGGAGATGGGGTAACCTGCCCACTCCGCCCGTCTGATCCCATGCCTACTGGACCCCCTAGCCCATCTACGACGGGACCGCCCATCACCATCCCTACAGGTAACCCCCCGCCTCCCACAACCCCACCCACACCCCCGGGCGCACCTGCACCTATACCAAGCCTTCTCTCCCTAATCTTCCTCTTCCTCCTCTCCTCTCTCTCCCCCTTCTCCCTCCTTTCCTCCAACTCATGCTCCACCCAGCTCACCACACCATCCACCGCCGCCACAGGATCATGTTTATATGACAACAAGTAACCTTGAAGTTCGGCCGTTGAAAATGCCTGTGCAGGGATATGGGCTGCGAAGGTTTGCGAGAGGGTAGAAAGGTCATAGGATGGTGCGAGCGGGGGTTTTTCAGTGGGGAGTGGGGTATTGTTGGTCTCGATCGGATCAGGTTTCCGAGATTCAAAGAAGAATCGCAGAAAAAGGGCGGACGCCTGGTCCTTGGTAGCGAGTTTATACTGCACCTTCCGATCGATCCGTCCAGGCCTTAATAACGCCGTATCTAATCTATCAATATAATTCGTCTGTGAAACAGAAAAGAAAAAAAAGCCCTGCGTCAGTTATTTCTATCACCCGGTCGATCACGAACGCTTACAGTAGCGAAAAAGAACTTTCCCTCTTCACTTCCCACCCCATCGAGCACATTCAACAACCCCGAGAGTGTTACAGCCGACCTGCGCCCCACCGCTCCTCCACCAGGTAGATAAGAGGGTGTAACCATCCCGCCTAAGCCTAGTAAATTGGGGTTGGCGTAAGGAGAGATGTCGTCTTCTTCTTCTTCAGAGCGGGAAGGGAAGGCGCAGTCGATGTCTTCGATCAGGAGGATGGAGTTCTTGGGGAGGGATGAGGCGGCTTTTTGGAGGAAGGAGTCGTCGACGCTGTTGGGGGGTGGATTAGTGGGGGAGAAAAGGGAGGGAGGGAGAGGAGCGTACAATCCGGAGGAAAGGGAGAGGGCGTAGATTTCGAGGCCGAGTTCGCCTGCCTAGATAGGGATGTGAGCGTTCATGGGGTGGTAGTGCTTAAAGATGACTAGACGTACGAGAGCGTAGATCGTGGACGCTGCAAACCAAGATTAAAACCCATCAGCCCGATGACTCGAGATACGTAGAAGAGAAGTAAAATACGCACTCTTTCCGGTCCCTGGCGGGCCATACAACAGATAGCCCCTTCTATATGGTATACCCGCATCGACGTACCAGTCCTCAGCGGCTAGGAACTCTTGTGCGTCCTGAACGAGAGACTCGATAATCCCGTCGAGGAGGATGATGGAGCTCAGTGGGCGTCTGGCTTTGCGTTTGACATTGTTCCATACAAAGCCTGGGCCGTAGGTTGGCTGGTTTGAGTGCTGTTAGTCCATTGGTGTAAGAGTGGAGAGAAGGATACACACCATGTCGGCGATGTAGACGGTAACGTGTGGTCGGCCCATTTCGATATATCGACGACGCGCCTCCTCAACCAAAGCGGATAATGCACTCATATTACGGGTATATATCCTATGTCAAAAGTAAAGGTCACCCCATGGTAAACATCCGCCTTGAAAGAGTAAACAAAAAAACTCACGTTACATAAATCATAGCGGCCACATGAGCCCCATGATGCGACATCATTTGCATCCCTTTACTCCTCTTAATCTCCAGCCAATATCCATTCCAGTGGAAGATCTGGGGCATCTCGTACGTTGGTACGTAATCCGCGTTATCATCGTTATCGTCGTTATCGTGGTCGTCCGTCGGCTTCATCTTCATCGATACTCCCCATTTGCGCTTTGAATTTTTGGCGTTGACACGGAAGTCTCGCGCGCGTCGCCATACCTTTTCCTGTGTCTGCAGAGGTATCAGGAATTGAGAATGGGAATGAAGAAGAAGAGATACGAACCAGAAATAAGACTATCCATTCATATGCTGGATCTCCTTCGTCGAATTGTGCGGTAATGGAGTACTCTGTATGGATCGCGCCATGTCAGTGCCGATAAACATGAGGCCATAGTTACTCACGAAACCTGAATCGCTCGATCAACCACTGGAACACTCTACGGCCCGTCTCAATGAGCGAGCCGAGTACTAAGAGCTTCGCACTGTCCAACAAGCCTGCATGCGAAAACAGGGAGGCGAAGAATGAGAAGCCCATGATGCGGGTGAAGCTGGACAAGCGGTCCAAGGACGATGTGGGTTGGTCTGGATCGTGCATTTCGTAGGAATCCATGGGTGGGATGGATTAGTGGGTGGACGTGGTTGGTATTTAAGAGAAGCACTGCTGGCCCGGGCGTGGAGTCACAGTATGCCCAAGATCAGCGGAGCCGAATCTCGATGATAGGTTAACAAAAAGCTTTTTTGTTAGCAAAATGAGCATTGTCGTTGGAGGTATCGGCGAGGAAGCTTGAAGGTCCAGTCGTGATTTAGTTTCTACGTTGCAATCTTTTATATTGTTACAAATTTGTAAATCATCCTTATTATTCAACATTGTACTGCCATGGTGACTAACCCTAGAAAGTCAATTCCGTCCCTTATGGAGAGATGTCGTTCTAAATGGATCTGATGTGGGAAGTGCAGAAGAATGACCTGGCTCGCAAGTCTTTCTGGCGTAGTTGCGCTACTTTACGGGATTGTACACGTACAATTGATTCTTGAATAATAACGAAGAGTCATGAATGTATTTATCTCGATGCACCTTTGGGTGACCATGATGAAATAAAGTCAATGAAAAAGAAATATATTCCTATCTCACTGAGACTCACTCTGAGTACGAAGTTGTCGCATCATCATTGACATATCCATATACCATTATGCCACTGCACCATAGACAGCCAGCATGCAAGGAAAAAATCTCAATGATAATATTGCCAGTCCCCCGAGTCGAAGGAATCGTTATGCCAATACATATACCATTACACTACTAGGCACTTGCATAGCATGAAAGTAAGAATAAGTAGGTGATAGCACATCTACTTGTCAAGCTGTCAAGCTTAACATAAGATAGTCAGACTCTGAGTGGGATAAAGCACTTTCCAAGCGATACGAGAGTGCGACAGAACCTGAAACCTAGAGGAATCCTTTATTTGGCTGGGACAGCTGGAGGCAAACAAATGATCATCGATCAACCCGCACTTAAAATTTGCTTAATGAATCCGAGTCAAAGAGTCCGAGTGCTTAAGTTTTCCTGCAACGTCATCTCCATGAGGTGGTACACGTTTGTAGATCCACGCCGTCCTCCAAAACAGAAATGAATCCATCTCTATATCACCCGATTCGAGATTCGGCAAATCAACATCACTGCCAGTGGCATGATCCCCTGGGCATAAGTAAACCACGTTCGCGGCTGTTCGCGGCCTCACCAAGTTATTCGAGCTTGATGGGACATGTTAAGGTGCACCTGTTTCGGTCTGACACTGGCAGTTCAGGTACACTGACATTTGGTTGTGATGCTCTATACACCTGACCCCGCGCCCAGAGTGACGAACCACTAGCGCTACATTCTAGGATCGGACTCGTTGGTTCTCGCACCTAAATACGTGTCAAGCGGATATATCGCTTGTCGCTTGAACAGATGAAGTCCCTGGTCTGTTGAGGATTGCTGGGAAGGCGATGAAGTCTTTGACGCGTTGCTCACTGACATTCATCTTGGCCAATTACACACGTACAAGTATCGAGTTCGTGCCTGGCGTCCAGACCGCTCCGCACCACGTTCCAAAGCCGATAGCATTGGTGGCGATGAGTGCTTCGTTTTAGCAGCCCTAGCTTCTAGCTCAACTGCTAGATTGTTCCACATCAAAATTGTCTTTGGGCCCTGGTGATATCGTTTCAAGCAGTGGGTTCTATAGTCGTTATTTTTGAACTTCGACAAATGGGCATGTGGACCCCCTTATCGTTATCTAACAACCTGACAAGATCAGTGGCGCGAATCCGACTCGGGTTCTTCCCCATCCAATCCATCATGTATTCGACATTTGCCCTGTTCCAACAACTCCTGGAAACGACAGCACTAAATGATGCCCGCAGATAGCACGATGATGGGCCCTCGAGACAATCCAAGTACAAGACCGGATAAAAGACCGTAGATAGCTTCTTAACGCTTCCTCACCTTCAAAATGATGGTCAATCTCGGCTCGACGCAGTAAGATCCTGTTCCATCTCTCCATGAACCTAAACTCAGTAATGTGATTACAAGCCGCCTGCAATTTTGCATTCAATTCGCTAGCATTGGTTTGTGTCTGGATTTTCTGATCTGACTTGGGGATCCTGAATGATATTAATTCGCAGCCTTTCTATATTATGACTATTTCTTAACGTTTGGCTTGGAGGTCGAGTACATGTGGAGTGCAAAATTTCGAATATCCACCTTATTCTACGTCTGCTGTCGGTATGGGCTCGTCGCAAATATCATTTACTTCTTGACCATCGCCAACAAGATCAACATCAGGGTACGCACCCGATGACAAAGGATGCCTCATCATGATGCTAACAATCCATTTTGACATAGTGCGTCCGTCGTGCCCTCGTGCTACAGCGACTAGCTGACGCTTCCAAGCTGTGATGCGGGGTACAAGATCAGCAGCTCTTTGTCAGTCCTTGGCAGAGCAGCAGTATTCGGTGAGCAGGTTCATTGCCTCGGAACCCCGTTGTGATAATGTATAACAGCTGTCTGGACAATACGAAGCTGGATGATTTACAGAAAAAGTCGGCTCGTGCTTGGTTTACTTACAACACTTTCCGTCGTTGGGATGACGTTCGATATTGTAATTGTGATGTCAATAAGCTATTCCCGCACGAGTTGACTTTTTTTTGTCATTATCCAGATGCATGTTCCAGTGCTCTTGTGCCACGGTAATTCAAAAAGATTCCTGTATGTCTGGTTTCTCTGTTGTTTCCGATCATAGCTCATGTTCACATCAGATGTGAGCCACAATATTGTTTGGCTTCTACGGGGGGATTTACGAATGTGATTTCACCTACATATCATGCCAGTCAGCATAATTATGGGAATTTTGATGGTAGTTTTCGAGGTTTGTGCTGCTGGAGTGACCACTCTTCGCTGCATACAAGCCGTTCGGGTAACAGGTCCCGTACGTGAGCAGACCACAACCTTGATGTATTTGTTGCTCAAGCAAGGTCTGTCCCCATTTAACTACTCTCTGCTGTTCGTCACTTCCTGATGTCTTTCTTTGCAGGTGTTTTATATTTTTTGTGAGTCTTGGAAACCTGCTTCTATGCCAACATTAACTCTGAAATTTACAGCGGCGTTACTCTGTTGACTATTGCAAGTCTGATTATTGCCCTAGTATGTTGGTAGATATCATATCGTCGAGTGCAGCCTGACGGCCTTCCTGCAGCGAATCCCCGTATGCAATCTGCCTCAAGTTTCAAATACAAACATAATGACGATTTTATAGGGCGGATTCCTTCAACGCCTTCTGAGTGCAGTGACACTACCGTGAGTCTACCTCCATTCTTTCTAATATCCCACCTAATAACTGTCCTTTCCACGGGAAAGTTTATCTGGTCTCATGACAGCTCGTTTTCTCCTACACCTTCGGAAGTGGGATAAAAAGCATTCGACTGCAGGTATCGGATCAGCGGATGAAAAAAGCCTGCCGCTGACATTTGCTCCGATCCGAACTATCCAATCATTTATCGATGACTTTGGAGAGGATCCGGTCTATGTCGCAGAACAGACGCAAGAACTATTCGGCGACAGCTTGTAAAGATAACGATCGGGCAGTGTAGAATAGCAAGGTCAATCAGCCCTCAAAACCGCTATTGCAGGCAAGGGAAGGAACCTGAGAATCGACGGTCAAAGTTAGAAGAATTTGACCGTCGTCTCAGGTCTATGTACGTAGATTATGTAATACGATATCTAGAATTGTCATGTTGTATCTGAACTGCAACACTCCCCTTCAACAAGATAAGTCTAGATAGTAATAGTATGATAGAGATTAAGGAACCTGTAGCCCAAGTAGTGCAAGCATGTCCGAAGTTCTTGGATGGCTGAGAGCTTTTGTAAAGACATCTGCTGGATTTATATCTGTTGGGCTGTGTTCGACCTGAATAATTCTCAACTTCGTGAAGCCAATAGAAGGTTGAAGGTTGAAGGTTTTATTCAAATCTTAGATCAAGGTGGGTTGATTCTCCCGGGCCCATGGTGGCAAGTCACGATCGTCACACGTCACGTGACTGAATCGACCATCTGATACTTGTCCAACTTCGGGATCGTATGAACGCGAACATGGAGCGCGTCGATTCTGGCACAACGGATGACTCGCCGTTCGCATCAACCCTCACAACACCCGTGGACGAAGTTGTGGGTCTTCAGCTTTATCAGAGTCACGGCCTTGGGATGGGGATCGAGGAGAGGCTTTTCGGTCTGCCCAAAGGGAAGGAAGATATTCAGATCAGGAATTCGGGTTCTGCTATTCATGTAGGCTCGCCGGACAATGTAAAAGGGAGAGGTGCGGTGGTTTCAGAGAGAGAGTTCAGGAAGGAGCTTGAGAAGAAGGCATGTGTTTCACTCACGAGTCACTCTCTGCAAGATGGATGCTTACTATTGGACGGGGGTGTGTCGCGTTTTTGGCTAGCTGTCGACCTTGGACCCGTCGTTACCAGAAAAAACGGCGAATCCACTCCCAATCCCGCTGATCTTAAATGATTCTGTATCTGGGGGGTCGAGTGCGGCGTCGCTACATTCACTCTCAGGAGTGAGTCCTCAATAGTCTTTTGTCCCTGATGTTGTAATGGTAAGCCGATTGTCTGTTCATGGCTTCAGGGCATTTCTACCCACCCCATCGTTGCATCACAAGTGGTGTCCCAATGTTCAACCGCGGAGTCGACGCCGGACCTGCGTTCGCGTTCGGGAGTGAGTCTTTCCTAACCCTCTTTTGTAACGATGAATCTTATCACAATCTACGGTTAAGAGCATTTATAATTTACCCAACGAGCCCATTGTCGTTGAAACGAGGTCTCAAAAATTTGCAGAGGAAAGAGGCCTCAATGAGAATACGCCTGGTACGGAAGGGATATCAGGGTGTGGTTCACAACGTGCGGCCTCACTGGACATTCATCAGGCGCCTAATCTCACGATTGGTGGCGCGGTCTTGGTTGTCGAAGCTTCAGATAGCTGCCTTCTCGAAACCTCTCATCGATCTCTTCAAAACCTTGGTCCTGCTGCTGTTGGTCCTCTTCTGGACGACTCAAATGACTCTGCCAGGTTCCAAACTCAATACGATTTCTCTGCGCTTCCCTTTGCCGATACAACCGAAGATTCTCCCTTGTTCTTCTCTTCTCTCAAGACCCAAAGCATCAGTCTCACGTTTCTGCAACTCTTGAACCTCGCCAAAGTACTGTTTCCACTTCTCCTGCGGATCATCTTCTTTTTGCCCTGGTGCATAGCCCTCGGCGGAGCCATCGTCATGTTTCCACAACACCTCGAGTTTGTCGCCTTCAGTCCTGGATATCTCAAGTCTCCCAAAGGCATCCATCGGTTCGCACACTGGGCCGACACGGGAATGCAGCATGTATGGATCTTTCTAGGCTTTCTGGTGTCGACGTGGTGGATCTACCCAACCATCGGATGGATGCTCGTTGGAGGCGTCGTGGCGCAAACTGTGAATGCGTGGCGGGATTTCGAGGTTGATCGGAGCGTCCCGTTGGGAGAAGATGACAGGCAGACGATGTACTTGGTTGCGACGCAGTATGGAGTGCAGGATGAGCTGATGGGAATCAAAAAGACGGATCGTGGATATGTGGTTTCGAAGCTTGATCAATTGCGTGTGGAACACGAAGATTTGGACGACAGTGATTAGTGCGGATGGTCCGTCTTGCGAAGGCTGTTTATTCTTCTACATCTTGATGAACTTGGACCTTTTTCAAAATTCTCTTTTCATGTATTGAAGTCTGTAATGTGTATTGTACTTGTTATAGCCTGGTCAATGCGGTATCAATTTATTTGTTTGACGGTTAGTCAGTCAGGACTCGGTATGTACTAGTGGTGGCACTGCCAGAACGAGCTGGTCTCTTCCGTCTTTGTCTTCTGCCCACTCTTCTGCATCATCGAACAAAAATCCGAACGACCATGTCGAGACTCGACACTTTGTGCAGCTTTTTCAACCTACGGGCCTCGTCCCTTTACCAGCCACACTTGGGCAGTGTCGGTCATTGTCGTGCTGGACGGTATGGATTAAGATGGGGTGAAACGGGATGTGGGGACCTGTCAAGAGTACCTGCAGGACGAACGTTGAGGATTGTGACCCATACTAGTCATCAGTCGCAAATCACTCTTTGGTTTGGCGAGTAATCAACGTTTCGAATCTATTGCCAACTGCAATGTCACTGCATACCAATTGTTGGTAAAACTTTTCAGGTGCCCAGAGTAACGAGAAAATGAATGGGCCGCAACTGGTCGCCGCGCTACGGCTATTATCATGCTAATGGACTTCACCTAGTCTCCTATGACCTCCTCGTAAAGCTGCACGCCGAGCTGCACTGAAGCGTCCCTGCTGGCTCACGTCTTGATTGATACCTTTTATACCCCAAGACCGAGTCTGGCCAGGGAGTCGCAGGGATGCTCAAAAGGTTTCTTATCCCTGTCCCAGCACTCAACAATCGCGGAACATTCAAGCTGTTGTTCGATGTATCGACATCTATATGGGCTGGCTGGTGCTCTACAAAACTGCTGGTTGAAATTTAAAATGCCTGCCCCGGAGCTTTTCAATGTATTCCGTTCGTTCCCGGTAGACTCGAGGACTGCTTCGAGGCTCCTCCCTGTACTATTGTTAGACCTAGTGGCACCCCTCCTATTCTACCTCGGTGTGGATGAGGTTGCTCCTATTTTGTTTTAAATCCACCAACTTCAAGATGCCTACCTCCGATGCATATGCAGACAGCGCTTGGCTTCCGACCGAAATTCTAGAGCTCTTCATATCCTGGACATGGAATCTTCCGCTTTCCCCTGAAGAAAGAATTCAATTCATGACCTCCTCGATGCTTGTCAGCAGAACGTGGAATGCTTTATTCCTCCAGATCTCTTCAAAAGCAATGCATATCCCAAGCGTCGCATATGCGGACCATCTTTGTCGTGCTGTTGACGGAATGCTCACGAACTACGACAATGAAATACAGGGGCGGTGTGAATCGATAAATATATCCATCCCAAGCGGTTCTGTGCATCCAGTCCGATGCAGATATTATGATCCTAGGGGCGGTAATTTCGTTGTCAAAGATGATCCACCAATGGGCAAGGCACTGTCGAAGCTCTTATCACTCATTTGCTTCAATATCGGCACTTTTCCGAACCTCCGCACTCTCCGAATCGAGTTTCAAAATATGCTTTTCGAAGAGGCTATCGATGAGTGGCGGTTCTTGTTCTTACCTTGGCAAGTAAAGGATCTGGTGCTTACTTTTACGTTCGATCCACGCACGCCGGTGTGGTTGATGCGTGGGATGCGGGAAGCAAGTCACGTGAGACCTCAACTCTGGCCAAAATCGTTGTGCCGAATTTTTTTGGTGGGCGCGGGGAAGGCTGTGGTGAAGGATTGGGCTGGGAATGCGCGGGCTCTGGAGGGGACTATGTCTGTTGTTACGGATGGTTGACTCGGATGTTCGGCTGTTAGTTACACGGAGAACGTGTTGGATGTTCTGACAGTTCAAGGAGAAAGACATTTGGTCGTAACTTACATAGTAGCATCCACTGGCAGGGAATTTCACACAAGCTTCTGATTGACTTGTAAATCGCTTTTCATTGGCTAATTTACTGTCAATTTGCCTGTCAATTAGGCAGGGGGCTGACCAGCCACTGGCATGTTCAAGTTGGTAGTCTACCAAGGTCATGTAGCATGTCATGGTTACCAAGCACCCCAATCTTTATCTTTTGGTGCTTTGAGTCGACATGCCCAGCCTGACCTCGCATTCCTGATGGCACAGCTGAATCAAGAAGATCAAAAAAGTATGATGAATGGATACCCACTCTCTTCGACAGTGAAGACCTGCTGCTCCATGCTGCCAATTTTTGGGGGAGTCAAGCTATCCCAAGCCATTGTCATTCTCTTTCAACACCACAACCAGATTGGAATCCTCATCAGGGTATAATCTTCATCCAATACAGCAGGCCTCAAAGGATGCTGGAAGTCCAAGAAGATACTTAAGAGTGGAGGGTATTAACCTCCTCAGCAATCATATTTGTGACTGGTGATATATCCTCCACACCTCATTGAAAATTATACTATGGACTGAGGCACCATGTGTATCCAAAAGTTAAAAAAATTTTGGGTCGCAACCTCATCTACCTGACCAAAATGAAATTGACACTGATTTACCGGGGATAATTACTACTTAGTTCCCTGAACACTATTACATGGACGTGAGGCACTTGGCGTCACGGCAATCTGGGGTATTCACAGACTCTTCGATAGTTGGGTACAGCAGAGAACAAGTATTATTAATACCGGAACTTCTTGACGGCCCTGACCAGAATCTTGACACGTTCAAGCTGTCGTGTGACCTGCAAAGGTATGCATCCTATAGACCTTTAAAGTGATTTTACTCTGTTTCGCGTCATAGAGTACTTGACGAGTTGACGGGGAGCTGCACGAGGTAAATCGGTAGCCAAGTGGCGGTGCAAGGAATGGAAATTCAATTGTATCCCGGTTACATAAGGGCTTGATGTGGTTTTGGTACTTATACGTCTTTACTCTTCCTCGTTCCAATTATGGGGTTCTTCTGGCGTCTCTGTGCCGACGCAGGTCCCATTGATTTTCACGATTCTTGTGTCCGCTCATCATGGAGTGCACTCCTCCCTGCTGCATTGGTCTTCTTCATCTGCCTCTCCTCCATCCGTGTCCCTCTTCCAACACAACTTACCAGACTCTTTGCAGTGCTCAAATCCCCGTTCCAGCCTTATTTGAACCTCCACGAAGCTGAGGCTCTAGATTTCAACGACGCTGCAGGAGATCATGACAAGTTCGCCAACGCTGACACCGAGATCGAGGTCCCAGACACTGTCCCTCTCTGGCGTACAGTTGTGTTTGCGTTTGTTGGGCTCGTGGAAGCGCTGAGCTGGCTCTCTTACGGGTCATACAACTTCGTCTGCCACGATTCCACTTTGATTGCTCCTGAAGTCTGTGGCCCCATTATCTCTCCGTTCCTCATCGCAGGATCATGGGTTTATACGGTAGTGCGCCCAGTCATAAAGCCCACCGCAACACCACCATACGACTTGGTTGCGATATACTGTCTGCAGTTGGTGGCCGGGGTGTTACTATTGGGTGGCGTCCTGTTTGAATATGAAATCTCTGCAGGAAGTGCGCCGCTGCTGGTGGTTCTGGCGTTGTCAGTGAATCTAGGAGCGGTGGTGGCGTTGCTAGTCGTTGTGGGGAGTATGCCGATGGGGATACCGAGCACTAGGGTAAAGAAGGAGGATATTGTGAGTTTTCTCAATGGCGATGTTGGGTTGGTGGCGACGGTGGCGTTTATGCGTCGGTCTTCCGAGCTTCGTTATAAAAGTCACTTTCGCCATCTCAATTAACGTTACCTGCTTTCTCCAGGGATATTCCGTCAGTCCAGAAGATTACACGACATTATGGGGTTGGATAACTTTCAATTGGGTTCACCCCCTCGTTCAACGCGTACATCCTAATCCTACAACCGTGTCGGTAATATTTTTCTGATTTTCTTCTTTTGGTATAGGGAAGATACAACACCCTGAACGAAAACGACATTTGGTCGCTTAGCCCATCGATGCAATCCCGGCCTGTCTTTACCAAGTTCATCACTATTACGTACGTTTCTTTTCCCTTCATATTTCCGACTGTCATTGACGATGGTCGAATACAGGCACTCGACGCTCTTGCGTCGTCTCTTTGCTGCCAATTCGCTCGATCTTATGTACGAACTCCCCTCTCTTGAGATCGACTTTGTATCGTATGCTCATTGTTCATCTTTCCGACAACAGTCTGGATTTCGTACTCACATTTATAAGCGTCATATTCAATTATACTGGACCTCTGTTTTTGAAGTAAGTTTTTACCTTCCACCACCACCACCACCACCACCTCGTTCCTAAATTCATTCTCATTCTCATGTAACGTGTTTCACCAACAGACTCATTCTCGACGCCATCGATCTCAAAAATTCCACCCGCGAAAGCAAAGCAAAAGCATACATATACGCTATCATCGCCTT
>QFEU01002550.1:0-10380 GCA_003316345.1 Tricholoma terreum
TTTTGCTGTCGGCCTTTTCAGGGATCCTGTATACCTCAAGGATATCACTGGGGTTGATAAGTTTCGCGGGATGGTTTGGCACTCGGCCCGGTGGCGACACGACGTAGACCTGCGGGGAAAGCGCATTGGCTTAATCGGAAATGGGTGTTCAGCGTGAGTGCTCCAGCCCATCTCAGGGCGATATTAATCATCTGCGTAGGGCCCAGATTTTACCTGAAATATCTGCGGATCCATCTGTGACAGTCATCAATTTCTGTCGGACACCACAGTGGTATGCTCCACGCGTGAGTAGATTTATTTCAACGAGTGACACCCTGATCCACATTGAATAGTCTAACTATCGGTATCCTACATGGCTGAAATGGGTTTTTGCCCATGTGCCCTTTGTCATGCGGTTGTACAGGATCCTGATAATGGCACGAGTTCGTATTTCAAACAATCTTCCTGGTGCATCTCCTGGCTCATTGGTTAGCTAGTCCGATCTTGGTTTCATACTATTTCGGAAAGATAATGTTTGGCTTGTGGGACTGGTGAAGCGCGTGCGTCTTGGCACCGCCCCCTCCGTGTGCCATGCAAAGAGTTGATCCCTGTTCCAGGTCCTGAGTAGGTATATCAAAATGATGGCTCCTAAAGACCAAGTTCCAGGCTTGATACCTGATTATCGTACGTCATGAGCCCATACCAGGCTTTACACAAGGGCCTGACGCCCCGATTACAGCTCCAGGATGTAAACGAATTATCGTGAACCCCGGTTATCTGGAGGCTCTGCACAGGCCAAATGTTAGCCTTAAGTGGGATGCTATCGAAAGTATCGTTGAGAACGGAATTAAAGTAAACACAGGAGAGATTGTTCCCTTGGATATCATCATCTTCGGGACAGGCTTCTCTATTGTGCGTCACAAGACGGAGGTTACTTGCGTGCCTTACAATCCACTTGTAGGGGATTTCAGATTTGACAGTACGAGGCAGCAAAGGATACAGCCTGTCTGAGTATCATGCGACGCAGGGGGGACCTACAGCGTATGTTGGCAGCTGTACCCCTGGGTTTCCGAATTTGTTCACTCTTCTTGGTATGTTGCTCAAAATTGAGGGTGTTTCGCACGTTTGACCCCTCATTATTCAGGTCCTAATGTCGCAACTGGTCATGCATCTGTCATCTTCAGTCAGGAATCCCAGGTGAAGCCTGCCAGCTTTTAGTACAAAATAATCTAGTCTGATGTGCAGATAGATCGGATTCGCTCTTCAACTGATCAAACCGATTCTCGACAATCGGGCGAGATCTTTTGAGGTGACTGAAGAGGCCACAGAAGAATATAATACTTGGTTGCAGGGTCGCTTGTCGAGGTCTGTGTGGACAGCGTGTAACTCGTATTATCAAGTCGACCGCCAAAAGCAAACCAAAATCATAGCCGCTTTCCCTGGTCCCGCCAGTTTGTTTTGGTGGTTGACTCGTACACCTCAATGGAACAAGTTTCATTGCGTGGCAGCCGAAGATGGGAGAGACGAAGGTGTATGAATGCGGTACAGAGATAGGGTGGGCTCGGTGTGCTAGGGCTGGTAATACATAGTTCTGTCTAATTGATGCGAGTGATTGTACGAGTTATGAACGCACCTCAGCTGCCTTTTTGGGTGGCGGAGTCGAATTCAACCGAATAACGCCTTCTCATAGCTCCCACCTAACTAATAGGCCCTAGAGGCCCTAAATCCTCTCATTTATACGCTTTTCCTTCTATACCACCAATGACCTCCCACTCGCACGCTTCGTCAACTGCAAATCTTGTTGGAATTCATTATCGTGTCGGAAAGAAAATCGGGGAGGGTTCATTCGGCGTCATTTTTGAGGGTGAGCACAGCTCCGTGTCTCCGAGTGGCTCATTTGCGCCGAGAATGTTGACAAATTAACTGTAGGCACGAATCTGCTGAATTCACAGACGGTTGCCATCAAATTCGTATGTATCGTCCTATATTGAAGTCCACCAAGTCTTCATCTACAATGCTCTAGGAACCCAGGAAGGCCGAAGCTCCCCAACTACGGGACGAATGTCGTTCTTACCGTATCCTTGCTGGATGCAGTCAGTCTAGTCTCCGAGCACCATTTGACAGTCCTTTGTTTATCATCCATATGCAGCTGGGATTCCTCAAATATACCACTTCGGACAGGAGGGTCTGCACAATATCCTTGTGATCGACCTACTGGGCCCAAGTCTTGAGGATTTATTTGATATGTGTGGACGCAAATTCACCATCAAAACTGTTTGCATGGCGGCGCGACAAATGGTGCGTCTATTTGCATGTCCTTGGTCTTCACTGAGAGTTCCATTCGTTCATAGTTGTCCCGAGTGCAAATCATTCATGAGAAGAACCTCATCTATCGTGACATAAAGCCTGACAACTTCTTGATTGGCCGTCCGGGGACCAGAGGGGCCAACAGTCAGTCGCCTCTGATGTGCTCGCTGTCGTTCCCTTATCTCTGCGTCATCTCACAGTTATACATGTCGTGGATTTTGGAATGGCTAAGCAGTACCGTGATCCCAAAACAAAGCAACATATTCCTTACCGAGAACGGAAGAGCTTGAGTGGCACAGCCCGATATATGAGCATCAATACTCACTTGGGCAGAGGTAAGTCATTTTATCTGATTATTTATCTCGATGTATCATTATGAACCTCAGAACAGTCCCGGAGAGATGATCTGGAAGCCCTCGGTCATGTGTTTATGTATTTCCTACGAGGAAGCTTGCCTTGGCAGGGTCTCAAGGCTGCGACAAATAAGCAGAAGTACGAAAAGATTGGAGAGAAGAAGCAAACCACACCTATTAAGGAGTTATGTGAAGGCTTTCCAGGTAAGACCTCTACAGCTGTTATCTATCCTTCTTATCCCGAATTTATAGAGGAATTCGGGATTTATCTGAATTACGTGCGAAAGCTCGGCTTTGAGGAGACACCTGATTACGACTTCCTTCGGGAGCTTTTCAACAAGGTGATGAAGAGCAACAATGACGTTGATGATGGTGTCTTTGATTGGAACTCGCTAAACGGTAAGTCCGTACCATCATGATATTCTCTTCAAATGAATAAATAAGCCGAATTCAGATGGGAAAGGATGGGAGGCAGCGGTGGTAAGTCATGTAGCATTTTCGTTTCCCATCAATCAGTCGAACGACCTTCTCAGGGACAAAATCAGATGCTAGCCCAAATGCAAAATGCAGGACTTGTCCAGGACCGGCGCAGAGACAATCACGACGTGGACCGACGGCGATCGCAAGGGGGTAATATCATTCCGCCATCTCCTGCGCTCGTACGCCATGGTTCCAAACAGCGCCGCGTACCCGCTGCTCTTACGCCAGGAAACGGAAACGCACCTGGGCAATTTACACCCCATTCTGCGGCCGCTCAAGTGAATATTCCAGTTGGGACACCTCAGCGTACTAGTGCTCAACATCCGTACGCTAATCCTGGGACTGGAGGGTACGATTATGTACGGGAGATCAGAGATGATGCGTATGGGGTCCAACAGCATTATGGTCGGGCTTCTCCCATGGTTTCTAGTGTTGGGGCGGCTCCTCCCGCAATCAGCAATGTACGTGCACATGGCGGGAATACTGGCGTATCACATGGGGAGGAGTATAATGGAGAGGACGTAGATGACGTTCCCCCGAAATCAGGTTTTCTGCGGATCCTTACATGTCGATGTTGAATCGCCTTTTTTTGCATACCTTCCCACTTATCTTTCCTTCTCTTGCATGGTATATACGCTCTATACGCTCCACGATATGTCTTCTTTCTGCTTGGATACCCCTTATTGACTTTCTCGTAATGTCCTGTACTAATTTGTGACGTGCTCGAAATTGAACTGTGGAATACATAGTCCTTGAAATCCATCATTGCAGAATGTAACTTATTTCCAGATTCAGTGTAGAGTTTACTAAAATTCTTCATTCAGATTGCCAAGGATTGTTGGTTAGGTCAGCTAAGTGATAAATGCATAGGATGAGCATACGACAACAGTCGTAAATGACGACGTACTGAAATCCTTGTCAGACCTCGAGGGGCAGTTCACGAAGAATTTGAAGGTTCTCTCCTCAGGAGTGATTGGGTCCTCTAGTTCGTATCCATCTTCCCACTGGGCAGCGGCTGCAACGAAATTTAGTCGATAAACTTTGGCTTGCTGAAAATTACTGACATGTCTGTGTGTTGCTACTATTCTCCTGAGTCTGCTCCCCATTATCCGCTGCAGTATGCATCGACGGAGGTCGAGCGTCAGGTGAAGCAGCACGGACTGACTGGGGCCTCACAGATTCCTCGATTTGTGCCGCTTGGCCAGATGGAGATCCCTCGTGGATTAACGAAATTCTTCCAGGGAGGAACTGTGCATGATCTGCTTGCCCCACGCCCTGGTGGTACGATAGTAATCCCGCTGGCAAGGGCGGGTTGGGGCGTTTCTGATTGTCGTGACCCTGTGGTCCTTCGACTGCCCGCCTCGCACCCCAATGATAACCTTGGGAGTAAGGTTGCTGACGACGATTGGGACTACTCTGATAGTGATGATGATCACTTCTCTGATGATAACCATCATGTCGCGGATATTGGCCTTGTCTTGGTTGAAAACGGTGGGGATTGAAACGCGGTCTGGCTGGTGCACCGGGCGTTGGTCCTCCATTGTAACCGTAGAAAGATCCCTAAGAATGAAGGGTAAGATTCCGTATGCGGAAGGGAAGAATCGGTTACTTGGTTAGGGTGCTGGCCGTGCTGTGCCTTGGGAGTTGTGCATCAGTCTCGGGAGCATATGGCTGAAGCATTTTCAAGGTACCTGACTATGATAATACTTATCTTGCGGCCACCAGCCGTCCTAAGGACTGTTTAATTTCTAGTGGGCAAAAGAGCTAGTACACAACGAATACCTGGGAAGCATACTGTCCCTGCCAGTATGGATCTGGATGGGGCTAGATTGAATCAGCGTCGAACATTGGTTTGACTATACTGCGTGACCAACCAAAGCAAGCCAATATATCATTGGCTGAGATTGATTCCGCTATGAAGATGATCAGCAGTCGACGGAGAAAAAACGATCGACACCGACATCGTGGAAGAAATTATGGGCACCCGTCCCAGGCGGTGCATGGGGTGGCGCTCGCATGGCCTGGGAAATACTTTCAACCTTCTCATTCAGCGCTCTGATTTCGGAAAACAAGGCCTCAGTGGGTCCAGCGTGTTCAGTTGCCATTGTGGGCGCATCCATGACTACATCCGCATCCGCAGATGAACGCTGATTGTCAATCACTGCATGGTTGAATACCCGAGCGAATTCTGGTCCCCCATCAGTCGCAGTGTTCGACATAGTTGGAGAGTAACGACTGGTGGAAGAGGATGAGGAGTGATTGGAAGACTTTTGAACACCAGAAGTTCTCTTCTTGTGGAACTTTAGCTCCCGTATCACCTTGCCTTTGTGTGTTCTTGAAATTGAATTCCGTTCGAGTTCTGGCAGACTCGGCGGCCCGTTCATGGTCACGGCTTGGGCATCTAGTATTCGTACCTTCCGCTTTGGTGATCCACTGCTCTGCGTATGGGATGCACTTCCTAGATGCGGGCTCTTGACTACGGTTGATCGAGTAGATGTCGTGACGAGCTGTGCCGCTTGAGAGGGAAGAGCAGGCTTCGTCATAGAAGGCTTATGTCGTGGGATGGGTGGCGTTTCCTTGGAATTGCATTTCTCCTCAAGTAAATTCCGTTTGGCGTCGCTCTTCGGGGCCTTGACGGGTGTAGAGACATTGACTACTGCGGGGTTCGACTACAGAATTACTGTCAGAATATGTAGATTATAGGATCAATAAATGATGTATATACAGCAGTTGATCGAGGTTGAGGATTCGATGACCTGCACTTGATGGTGTATGGAGCCGGAGGAACAAGAACAAAGTTCATGACGCAACGCTTGCGTTTGAGCGAAGTAGTATTCGATGTTCCATGGTCTTTAGAAGTCGAAACCTCAGACAAAACTACCGAGGCTGGTGGGTGCTGAACGGGATTTGGAGGAGGCGGCGGCGATGCAGCGGGCGGTGATACCGACATATCTGTGGAGGATGCTGATTCACAGAAATCATGATTTCTGTTGCGCAAATCGAGGGATGTCTGTGGAAATATTGATCAGATTACGATTCAAGCATCCAGTACTGCTAATAACTCACACTCGTGATCTGCATCACCCTATCATACCAACCAGCCTGTATGAGTGACGGATTCGGGTTTGCGGGCCTGCAAGTACGATAAACCAACGCAGCGTGGACTCTATGATAAGCATTATCTGGCCGGACTCCCTCCTCCTGGCTCTTTAAAAATGCTCCCGCGGCATCGCGATAGACGGACCTACTAGTGAGATGGTGGTTGTGGAAGTTCTCGTGGGAACCATCACTGGTCTGGTGCAAAATTGCATCGGCGGAATGGATCCTCCAGTCCAATAAGTGAACAAAGCATGTTGCACCATGGCATTTCTTGCAACTTAAAGCCCAGGAAAATGGAACGGTATGAGAGCAGTCCCTCAATCTCGTTGATGTACAAACTTTAGTGTCCCGCTAAAATGATATGAATGAAGTCAATACTAGTGAATGGAGAGCTGCAAGCTACCTTATGTTTTCGAGTCCGTTCCAGCACCCGTGCTGCCCTAAACACCCCGGTTTTCGTCGTCACGTAGCTAAGGTGTTGTCTTGGTGTGAACAGACGAGAATATGGAGGAATGAAAATACTGACGGCTTCTGTTTCAATGCCGACAAAAAGCTATGATCTTGCGTGAACTCGTGCAACGCGCGGAATGCCTTGGAGCGAAGATCCAAAAGATTTTCAAACGGCTGGAGTTGCATTGCATCCATGTTTTTGCATTGACAACTTCTGCCCTCCACGTAGCAAGCTGCACAAACTACGCAGGATCCGCCGCGCCCGTCGACTCCACTGCCTTCCGACGTATTTGGCTCCACACAACGGCCACACTCGAAGAAGCTTTGAAAGATATCTGCACCACAGAAATCACAGACCACATGATAATCGAGGTCCCCGGATACATCGCCAACGTGTACTAATGTCTCCAAAGAGGAATTGCTGGGGGTAGGGGAAGGGGAAGGGTCGTGAGATTGTGACGAAGACAAACAAGATATCTCCTGGTAATCTGGAGAATACTCTTCCACAAGGATATCATCGAAAAGTTGGAGAAGCTGCTTCATAGCCATTGCTACTCGAAGTCTACGACCAACTGCGGATAAATCAGCCTTCTTGGAGAGACCCTGTACAGGACGATCCTTCATGATATCGATGTATCGGAGAATTGTGTGGTGAACAGTGCCTTTGACTTGGTAAATCTCTGGCCTACAAACCCTGGACATTTTTGGGCCTATGAGTGTTGGGTTCAGCATGTCAAAGGAAAAATTACCTGCGGTATATTGGAAGTTCGTGATAGTAGGCGGTTACCAGACCGTTGAGCGTCATCCTCGACCACGAAGTCTTGATGGTGATCCCACCATGATTTACAACTTGATGACAACTCCTGGGTGGGACCAACACAAGGTCGCCAAGTTTCTGTTCCGCTATATAAACGTCGAACGGAGCTTTGGCAAGCTGCTCTATAGTGACAACGTGGGTCTCATGGTCGAGTTCTTGGTTCAGAGTGTGGAAATACTCTGATACTTTAGGCGCATCAGAGCCTTTGGTCATGAACCAGAATGATGACCCCCCGTTCTCGGTGTAACACATAAGATTCTGGCCCGAGGAAGCACACAGGTCCTTGTGACATGGAGTAAACGTGTCACCAATTCCCAGATAACACATCAAGGTTTCCACAGAGGACTGCAAACGTTCGAAGGTCAACTTATGGCCGACGGATCACAGAACTAATGATCGCACCGAACGTGGTAAGTGGCCCAATAGGTTGGTTGGCGCGTCGGGTAACAAAGAGGGTGGAATGACTTTCTTCTGAAGCCATTCAACCCATTTCGCTGGACATTCTGCATCCTTGCCATAAAGTCGCTCTCGTTCTGCAGCACACGGCTTATTTTAAATGCGACAAATCGATCGAAATTCAGCACACCTTCGGGAAATGTATTGAGAGGCGATGCACGACATCTCGCTATAAAATCCATTGTTTCTATATTTTTATCCGAAAAGTCATGGACATTTCGAACATTGATGACTATAAGCTGGGAATTTCATTCAAGCACAAAGGAAGGAAACATGTAGGCTTACTTTTGACATCCTTGGTGAACGAATCGATATTAAAAAGTTGTTTCGGCCAGTTTTTGTGATCGTGCCACCCTTCTATTATGAAAGGCACCCCGGTCGTCTCGTACCTCTCGATTTCCATCTGCAAATTGGAATTTTTGCAGGAAATTCGGGGTACTGGCAGGAATGTTTGGGAAGACTCGACAATACTGGATAATGTCCAATCAGCTGTAGAAATCGGAAGCTTCGAAGGAGGTGAGATGTATTCCACAGATGTCTCCATGTCGCTGGGTATCGCCGCGTCCAACATTGACGTGCATTCCAGGTTGAATTGAGCCGAATGTGGCCAATGCTCACGTGTCCCAGCGCCACCCGCGTGATGTGGAATCTTGGGAGGAAGGTCTCCCCAGCTAGGCGCAAAGAGCCTCAGCTCTCTTCTGCGTTCCTCGATGGTCATGGTAGGTAGGAAGAGAGAAATGTCACAGTCTACAGCTTAGCGCCCTAGCTGCAGCTGTACCCAGGACGAGAACGCTTTATTACATCCGGCAGTGGCTGTTGTCTTGTTCCATATCGGTCATAGAAACTCTCATATGACCTCGAAGTGGGCGTCAATGTACCGCTTGTCAGTGTTGCATGTGGGCATCTTTACCAAAGCTATGGCTTCGCTTCAGCTTGTTCTCAAAGAATCAAGTGTGTACCTCGAACCCTACTAAGTGGTATTCGTATGTAACGATATCGAGCTAAGATCAGCTGGTGCATGCAGCTGCTCGCGATCGGCTCACGCCAAAGAACAGTACAATAGGTGCCTAACAACAACGTACTTGACAATGATAGATGTACAGATTTGTGCAAGATATACGAGAGATATCGATGTCTGATGGACCTGTCACTTGTCAATCTTGATTACATAAGCTATGTTTTTCACTGCTTTTGTGAAGTCGACGGACATCGGTTTCTTCTTGACATTGCACTGCCAGCCCTGACAATGTCCAACACAGCAGCACTACAGCCTGACTTCGACTTCTGGGAATTTGTCAACTGTGGACGTTGTCAACTCCCGTTCGCCCTCGGCGCGACCGTTCCCTTCTGGCTCACCGAATGCGGACATATCTTGTGCAACAACCATCTCAGTGAGTGTCGCTACCGCTCTACGGCTGGTACAACACTTGATATGCTCTCAAGATGCAGATCAGAGTTGTACGCAGTGCGGTGCCCATGGAGTCCAACTCGTACCCTTGCAGCGCGAAGTTCGTTTATTTCCTCTGGACTGGCTTGGGATTAAAGAACTAGTGAAACGTAGCTGGACGACCCGATGTCTGAGTGGTTTCGCCCTGTCCCCATCGCCTTGGACAACATCGCACAAGCTGCAAAGGCACGCATTAGTGATCCCAGTGATCTGAAGTTCACCCAACACCTTTCTACTAGTTTCAGCAAGAAACGCTGGCATCACAAGTCCGCTACTACAGAACTGTACACCAACAACACCGTGCTTTGATTGAGCGGCTTAAACGCGAGACAGCTGAAGTCAAGAAGTACTCATTGCCTTTGCTATACTCTTGTCACTCGCTGCTATCGATCTAAAGTTTCGCCTCAGAGTAAACGAAGCCCTCGATGACGAAAATAATCAACTCCGTCAACTTCTTGGTACTCCACAACAGTCCGGCCTTCGGTATAATATTCAACCGTCTGACATGATGAACTCTAATGGCAAGCGCCCAATGATCAGTGCACGCTTGTGAGTTTGTATCTCGATCTCTACACGTGCATGATCAACGGTTTGCAGACGGCCACAGACAAAATCTAGTCCGCTGGCAATGCTCACTCCAGTTGGCCCAGATAGGCTCACTCGTCCTCCCAGCCAAGTGGCACCGAACCTCTTGTCGAACACACGCGAAGAGCATGAGGATGGACCTCAAAACGTTCACCACGACACTCGTCCAATGACCCAACGGCCAGCTGGTACACTCATAGAGTATGTGCCATTGTAGTCATCAAAGCCCGCACGAGGGTGCATATAATAGTATTGCGTGTCATCTACAGGCACTACTCCTATGTCCCTCCTTCGACACCGCAATTTCATCCTCCGCAGCTTACACACACGCAAGCTGCCCCGCGATTATTTCAACGGACGAGGCCGAATCAAGAACACCAATATCACGCTCAAGCACCACAGGGTCC
>QFEU01002551.1:0-13202 GCA_003316345.1 Tricholoma terreum
TTATTATAAGTATGTATATATTGTATATAGTATATACAGTCTATACTATGTGATAAACACTGCAGCTGTACCCAGGCCATAGAGATATGGTGTCCATGGGTACCGGTATGACAGAGTATACTTGGGGTTACAAAATCAGATATTCAAACTCTGCTTGATCAAGGCTGTCCAAAGCTGTTGAATGACATCTGGCAGCCATTTTGTGGTTGCTTCATCACTTCCCCCTATAGTGCCAAATGATGCAACAGGGACGTTTTCCAGTTGCTAGAAGAGTTACTAGTGCTCAATTGACTGCTGAGACATTGACTGAGGACTCAGATACAGACTCTGCAACTTCTGCTGTCCTTATCTCTTCTGTAAAGGCTCATGCTGCAAAAAATACTATTGTGGGCAAGACAGATGCTGAGGCATGGTCCCTATCTGATAGTGAGATTATTGGTATGTGTCAATTCTCATGCCAGTACTATGATGGAACTCATGAACATTGTATTTTTTTTTTTCAGAGACTTCCAAGTCTACTTGGCATTCTAAGGTTTATGATCATTTCAATATCACTCTCCATCGTAAGGTGGATGACCATTCAAAGCCCAAAAAACTGGTCTTTGTGTTCACATGCAAGGTGGACCCTGCCGATGATACTGCTCATGTTCGTCCTTGTACAGCTATTGGTCATAGAACCAAGAATCTCCAGGAGGGTGTATGGTATTGTGATAAGCATCTAGGTGTTGCTACTGGTGTGGCTTCTGTTCAACCAGCTGGTGAGCCATATACACCTGCAGGCCACCACACCTTGATTGCTCTATGATGTGCCAAAAACCATTGTCCTTTCAATTTGGTTTTGGATGAGGACTATCAGGCAGAGGTAAAGATGCTCCAACCTAGAACAATTATCCCTTCTTCTCAAACAGTTTCTCATGATATTAAAGCTATGTATGCTGAGATGTCAAAACATGTCTGAAATTATTTTATGGTCTGTCATTTATATATTTGTATAATATTATTGTTGCTCAACAATATTTGAAGGCTTTCAATAACACTATACATCTTGTACTTGATGGGTGGACAGCTCCAATAGTTGCATCATTTCTTGGACTTGTTGTTGTCTGGTTTGATGAGGGAGTTATTTATTGTGCTGTACTGGAATTTATAAGGTTGGCACTAAATTTTATTATGAGGATTTGCTGCTTCAATGCATTATCCATCTCAGATTAACTCAAAAACATGATGGACAATATCTTGCTGAGGTTACTGCCAGCTGTTTACAGTGATTTGGACTTGACAAATTTGTTTGTTGATAACTTATCTCTTGTTTCATGCAATCTGAGCCAATTATAGCTATTTTTACTTTGCATGGACAATGCAGGAAACAATGATGTATTGGCCAGATATCTTCCAACACTTATTCCATCCTTTTGGAGGATGGCAGCTCATGGACACTGTCTTCCACATATTATTAATCTCTTGGCTAAAGTATGTTTTACTGAAATTTTACACTATTCTTGACTCAACAAGCATTCAGATATTTATATCCTTCTTTTTTTGGCAGCCTAAAAAGAAGGTTAAAGACTCTGAAGCTGCCAGTGGTATGTTAAAATCTGATATGTAAATCACTGTTCAGGATTTAAAATCCCATACAGTTGCTGCTATTGCTGATGATGATGACTCTGATGATGAACTTCATGAGGAAGGCATTGAGAATGATTCAGCTGCTGTGCCTGATGATGGTAGAGATGCCCATGATACTGCCATTGTCAAGACTACTCATGGCAAGGCAATTGAAATGATGAGGAAAAAAGGTATTTCAATTGATCCTTTGGAGGAAAAGATGGCACTGCAACTTTTCCACATGTAAGGATATTTATTTCACAACATTCAATTTCAATTTAGGAAATCCCAGATTGCTGGCCTTGCACGGCATGTTCATGACAGTTCAACACTAAAGGAGAAGTTTGATATACTTGTTACAAATGACAAGGATTTGTCTGGTAACAAGGAAACACTTGATTGCCAGGTTCCTACCCAATGGAATTCAGATCTCACTTGCCTATATGCTTACCTCTACTTTAGAAGTCCAGTTGAACAGCTCACAGGTGCAGCCATCAACAAACTCCAGGCTTACCAGCTTTCAGAAGACCAGTGGGATCCTGCAGAAACACTTAGTGCAGTACTTGAGGTCACTTGTCTGATATTTGACAATGCAGACAATTAATTATCTCTAATAGGTTTTTGATGGGCCCACAAAGCTGTTTTCACAGTCTCAGGTTCCACTTATAGCAGATGCCATACTTATGCTGGACTCTATTGAGCATTCCATGACACTAGTCCATGATGACAAGGAATCAGAACTTTCCAATGTTGTCTGTGTTGCTGCATAAGCTGCTTTACTCTTAATCCACAAATACTACACCCTCATGAAGGACTGTGAACTGTAGATCATTGCAATTGGCAAGTGTAGTATTTTTTATGCATTTGTATGCTGACAATACACAGTTATGTGTCCTGACAAGAAACTAAAATGGTTCAAAAACCATGGTCAGATAGCAGCACAAATACGAGATATCAAAAAGATGGTTATTGAGTGTTGGTATGAAACATATAAGGGAGAAAACTCAGAGGAATTACCTCCTGCCCCTGCTCCTCATAGGGGCAAGGTGAGATTTAATTTATACTGCCAAATCTTAGACTTACTGGATTTTCTTTTTAGGCCAAGTCCAAGTGGGTTGTTGCAACAGAACCTGAGGAGAATCAAGATCCAGATACTATTGCTACTTATCTGGTTGATCCAGTCATCCAGCTGTCAACTATCAAGGAGGCTGGAGGAATCATGAAGTACTGGCATCAAGCCATTGAGCAGTGACCTCAGTTAGCTAAGATGGGGCTTGATTTTTGCTCAGCACCAGGTAAGTGTAATAATTCTCATTTTAGCTTCTATTCAGACACTCTTTGAGCATCATCAGTGGATGCTAAACATGCATTCTCAGTTGGAAGGCTTGAGATCAATCACCTTCAGCATAACACCAGCCTACAGACCTTCAAGGCTCAAGTTGTAGTTGGATGGGGTACATATTTATTGCTGCTATCAACGAATTTAATTTAATATACAAAAGTCAGAATTTTAGTCAGTCAATAACTCAAGATGTAGTGATCCAATTTACATAATTTTTGGATTGGTTGATAGCAGCAATCAATATGTATCCCATGTCAATTGGTTTACATTCTGCAATGATGTATTTACAGAGATATACAGCAATCAAAAAAGTCTGATTTGAAGTCATGGCAACACTAGTGCTGACTGCCAACAAGGCACTCCAGCAGGTAATTGACCTTGCTAAACCATTTTAATAGACCATGGTACATATATTAGAGCATTTGAGAGCATAAAATAGTAGTATTCATATGGATACCCATGGATGATCCATGGACTTTAGTACATCATCCATGGATATTCACCTAGATAGACCCAGGTCCATCCACAGTAGTCTCTAAAGTACAGACTTACTGATCTTGGACCTGCAAACTGGCTTCTTGGGATCAAGATCAATCACAACCTTGCAAAACACACAATTGCTCTCTCACAACATGCCTATATCAAATTGATCCTAACATGATACAATTTCAATGATCTAAAACCCTCATAGACACCCATGGAGTCAAATGCACAACTCACGATATCACAAAGCCCAACAAAGCTTGATGACATCACATGGATGCAGAACATCCCATACCATAAAACTGTTGGATCCCTCATGTATGCTGCTATGGGAACTTGACCTGAGATCATATTTGCCATGTCAACTGTATCACAATTCTCACAGAATCTGGGATGGGGGCACTGGGAGGCTGTGAAGTGGATTTTTCATTACCTGCAGGAGATGAAGAGGTTGGAGTTGGTACATGGAGATGATAAGCAGGGATTGGTTGGATATGTGGATGTGGATGGAGCTTCACAGAAGCACAGGCAGGCAATTTCAGGGTACATCTTCATGATTGATGGTGGAACAGTGTCCTGGTCTTCAAAGAAACAGAAGCTCGTTATGCTGTCCACAACAGAGGCCAAATATGTGGCAGTGACACATGCCACAAAAGAAGCAATGTGGCTGTGCTGCCTTATCTCCAAAGTTTTTGGACCCCTCAAAGAGCCTACAACTCTTTTCAGCAACAGCCAATCTGCAATAGCACTCACAAAAGACAGCCACTACCATGCCAAAACAAAACACATCAATATTTGGTACCACTTCATTTGATACATCATCAAGGCCAGCCACATCAAACTCATCTATTGTTCTACCCACAAGATGACAGTGGATGTTCTTACAATGGCTCTTCCTAGCATGAAGATGAAACATTTTGCAACCACTCTGGGACTGGCAATAGTTTGAGGGGGAGTGTTGGAATACAAACCAGGTATGCAGAGTTGCACAGCCATGCAATGATGTATTGCTGCAGCCTGGTGAGAAAAGTCTCGCATGACATTTGGTATTTGTCTGATATACAATTTTCTATTTTACAGATGGTACCTACTTTAGTATAGATGGCTATTGCCATGGTTACTTACTGTACATAAAAAGCTACCTATTTTGTAGTAGCATCTTAGTCTGTTCTATGCTGACTGAGGTGAGCAACTTACTTACTGACTACTTTTATCTTAACTGACTTCTTGTAGTATTTTATTCCATTAGATACTTACTTTACATGACAATATAGTCTATTCTATGCTGACTGAGTATTTGATTCCATTATGGGATGGGCCTTGGTTAACAAAATCATGAAAAGAACTCCTCCATCTAACATGCTTCATGCATCTGCAACAATTACACTGAACAAGTTACCTCTTCTTAATAAGTCAGAAAAACATGCTCTTGCACCAGCAACCCTTGTAATTTCATCAAATAAAAAACTGTGGCTCTCCTACACATCTGCTGCCATCACAGGTGCTGTGCCGCCAATTGGCATCCAATGGTCAAACAATAGTTGTGCATATGATGCTGTTATAACTATTCTTTTTAACATATGGAAGGACCTCTCCCACACTCACCTGTCAGCTTGGAGAAACTTAGAAAATAACTTTATGGTTGCTCTGCTGAATGAATTTCAGAATCACACCATGCTCACAACTATCCATGGTCTTTCCTTAGAAACAATCTGAGACAGCTTCAGACACCTTCTTGCAAATGCCTCAGAAGAGTTTGAGTTTGGTGAATTTACAAGTGTCCATAGCATACTAAAGAGATTGCTTAAGACCAGCCTACATATCACTTTATTTATCCAGCAATGCTCAAGCTGTGAACATTCTGGAGATAGAGAGATAGACACTATGTCTTGCCTTATTCACATATTTGCACTGTCAGGTGTGAGCTTGCAGACACATCTGAATAACCAAAAGCAGATACTGGCTTCTTCTTGTCCAATGTGTGGCCAGCCATAGATTAGAAAAACTACATTCCAGGGCAACCCATCTTTGATTGCATTTCAATGGGGGGGTGCACCCCCCATTCTTCACACAAATCTCCAGATGAGCTGCAGGGGTATTGCAAAATAATACAGTCTTCAAGGTGTAATTTACTATGCAAACCAACACTTTACTGGCCATCTTCTTGACTCAAGCAGTGGCTGCTTGCACCATGATAGAATGACCAGAAATGAGGCACTGATTTTACAGAGGCCAAGCCAGGCACAACTTGGATTGCATATATATCACCATGTAAGAACTTGGTCATGACATGCAAAGCATTGGCCCTCTAGCACAAGTTTGAAATCTGCAGTATTAAAAGCACACCTATAATTCATTCATTTACAAGAAGAAATTTTATTCTGGATATTGCCTATTTTTCTGACTTAGATAGCTGAAATCTGTATCCAACCAGTCACACAGTGCTTCTAGCTTGTGTCAACAGCCTTACATCCTGTTTGAACAGGGAGGAGGGAATTTTGGTGGCTGTGGGTGTGTGTTGCACATCCTTAGTCATTCCCAGTCATCACCAGTGGAGTACAACCTAAAAATCAATAGAATACAATTAGTTAATTAATAAAAACAAAACAAAAACAAAAAACTTATCTATGGCCCAAAATGACAGTTGCTACCATTTGGGCCCACATTTCATCCAGTTGGCTTGTTTGAAGGTGGTGGTGATGGTGGAGAGTGCATGGGAACAGTTGTGGTATGTGTGCGTGTGGTGATGGTGGTGGTGAGGTGAAAGGGAGCAGGAGGGAGGTGGCCATCATCAAAGGGAGTGCCAGTCTGTGACAAAATGTTGATGTTCAACATTCATCATGTGATATGTTGAGGGTGGGCTGCAATCACTGAATACTTGCAAAATGCATACAGAACAACAAGATGAAATTCAGCTTGTTGCGGTATGAAACATTATCTGAGAGATTCCCTGGAAAAAACATTAGGGTATAAAGTATAAATGGTCAATTCAATCTTTAATGAAAAAAATTTATCTTAACTGTAATGGTATGAAATTTCCATTCTATCTTAGGCTGAAAACATATAATCCAAGGGTTGTAAAATGGGATTAAAATGCTGGCCTGAATTCAGCCATTCATTGGGTGAAAATTCCATCATTTTAATATGCTGAAAAATCATGGTGTGAAAACCAGCCAAAATTCATATCCTCCTATTTCAGACTCCAACCCAGCCGTTGACAGGAAATGAGAAAAATGCGATGTGATATATGAGTAGATAATTTTAATCTAATTTATTCTCCCATCATGTGTGAACCTAAACCTTATTTTTTCACTCTTTCCTACAACAATTGCCAAAACTTGCAGTAGTGGCTTGGTCTTGTTTGGTTGTGGTGTCAAAAACAAGGCTGCGGCACACAAAATCCGATGAGATATATGTCTCGTAACTGCAAGACACAACTGTTGTAACTGCGGGACACAACTACTGTTGTGTCAATGTAGCTGCCCAAAAGTAAAAAAAAACTTATAAGGGGGCAAGAATGCCTCAGTAATGACTTACGTCCAAAGGAAAGATTATAGCAATACAACCTCAATTGCTTTCGCAAATCCTCACTGCCCTCAACAGGGACCACAATTCTACCTTCTTGTAGCAACCTTGCAAAGTTGAGATCCCTCTCATAGCGATCACCATGATTTTATCCTCACCTGGTTCCCAGATCTGTTTGACTTGCTATCGGAACAATCAAACAATGATTTCACCACAAGCATAGTCAAGGCAGCAACTGCTGCCTGTCAGGAAGGGATCCAGACTCTCATCTTGAAGCAAAGCAGGCTTCATTTTGATGGAAGTCAGACTGCACTTTCCGTCGTGAAGAAACCAAACAAGACCAAGCCACCACCACAAGTTTTGGCAGTTGTTGTAGGAAAGAGTGAACAAATAAGGTTTAGATTCACACATGATGGGAGAATAGATTAGATTAAAATTATCTACTCATATATCACATCACATTTTTCTCGTTTCCTGTCAACAGCTGGGTTGGAGTCTGCTCCTATTTCAGCCATTTAAATATGGAAATTACATATTTGGCACTTAAGTGGATGAATATTAGGTGCCATGGGGTTCATAGTGTCGATATGCTCAGTCCCCAGACCAAATGGGACGCTCCCAAGTTCAAGCAAACCAGATGCGTATTTTGACCCATTACTACAAAATAAAATCAAAAATGATCCTTCCAGTCCACCCAAGTCCATATGGTATTCTACCCTTTAATTATAAATTTACAACCACAATTCGTCACAACCCTCCCAACACCCGCAAAGCACCTAACAAAACCCCCAAACCCACCGCTCCCACTCCCACCTCCAACGCAGATGCATCACTCGACTTTACCCCACCACACAAGTACTACTCCAACTTCTGATCCATGCTCTTGGTCTGCCCATTTGTCTGAGGGTGATATGCCATGGATAATTTGATTTCAATCCATAATACCCAATTAAGCTTCTTTATGCAGTTTGAAGCAAATTGAGGGCCACAGTCTGAAATAATAGAACTTGGCAACCCATGATCTTAGTACAGGTATGCCAAGCCTAAAGAACTGGTTCCTGTGGTAGTTGGAATAATAGACATCTGCTTGGTAAAGCAGTCACATACTATAAATATAGTGTTTGGTGTGTGAACCACCTTTGTCAACCAACCTTACTATTTTTAACTTTTCCATCAATAAAGCCATGAATAGACAGCATGATGGGTTATGAGCATAGCTAGTCATTAGCCCCCAAAATAGTGGAGGTAGTTGATGAAACATGAACAATGAGTATACATTGTAGGAAGAAAAGGATCAAGACATACTGAATGGCAGAAAGTGTTGCAAGTGGCTAGCATTGTCATTGACATTGCCAACAAGGAGGAGGAGAATAGACTGAGGTTGTGAGACATGCCATAAGGTGTTCATGTTGTTTGGATGGAGGTTTCAACACTGGGTAGTAGGCTACAAGATTCCACAGGCAACTGGTGACAGAGGACTATGCTGATGAGGAAGTTGTTGGCATTTTTTGGATAGAAAGGTGCCAGGTACAAGAGCCTGCAGATGGTTGGCAACAAAAAACTATGCCCTTGGTATTGCTGACAACAACAAGAGTAGGTTGGATAGGTGTGGAAAGCACTATAGGTGCAGTTTGGACAAAAAGGTGCCAGCACTGGGAATAAAAAGGGAGCCTGCACAGCTGCAAATGCTGCATAGATTGGATGGGCACAGGAAGCACTGTAGGCACAGTTTGGACAAGAAGGCACCAGTGCCAGGAATGAGAAGAATGCTGTCTAGATTGGATGGGCACAAGAAGCACTGTAGGTGCAGTTTGAACAAGAAGAGAGCCTGCACAGCTGCCAATACTGTCCACAGAAAACTAGGTCCTTGCCTTTGTCAATGACAATAAGAGTGGGTTGGATAGCATGAGAAGTGTTGTAAGGGTGTGCTAGTGTTGCTTGGATGAGAAGGCACCAGTGCTGTGCATCAGAAGGGTGGCTGGTAACAGACAATGCCCATGATGTTGTCAATGATGATAATGATGATGGGTGAGAAGTGTTGTAGACAGGTGTGGGTTGTTGTTTGGATGGGAAGCACCAGTGCTGAGTATGCTACAGGTAGTACCCACAGGCCAGCCACCAATGATATAGAAACCAGAATACTAAGTCTAGAAGTAAGCTGGGGAGCAAGCTAATGCTAGTGTCAGGTTTTAAGACAAAGGAGCATAATTATAGTGAGTCAGAAACGGGATCACCCACTATAATTAGGCTGGGTTTGTGGGAAAGCCAGGTGGTCATACAACCCCCCCAAAAAAGTTAAATATGGGAAGCTTCCATGCTCAGTCCCCCCGAGTCGAACGGGAACTCCCCTTCCAAATTCAAACGGATAGGCACGTTGAACCCATCATCAACCACTGAGCCAGGGGCCCTCCGTGGGGGGGTTAACAACTTGGGTTACATACATGATAGCAGGTAAAAATTCAGGGATCAGAGTATATTTGAATTTGAACACAAAAAAAGCTCAACTTCAAAGATCAGGATATGCTCAGTCCCCAGATCGAACGGGACGCTCAAGCAAACCAGACGCATTTTAACCCATTATTTAACTACCAAGCCGTGCGTTACTACAAAATAAAGTCCTTCCGTCCGCCCAAGTCCCTATGGTAATCTACCCTTTAATCATAAACTTGTCACAACCCTCCCAACACTCGCAAAGCGCCTAGCAAAACCCCCAAAGCCACCGCTCCCGCTCCCACCTCCAATGCAGACGCGTCACTCGACTTTACTCCACCACCGGATCCGCTCGTGCTCGTAGTACCGCCAGCAGACGAAGTCGAACTAGGTGTCATCAACGCACCAACAGGACCCGTCTCAGTAGCCGAAGCTGCTTTGACCGCATCCGCATACCTATACCAAACACGTCAATATACGATACCTCCGAGGGAAAAGAAATAGTTACGCTTCTCTCGCTTTCCCCTCATCCACGTCAGTATTAACCAATACCCGATCTACGACGTGTATAACGCCGTTAGAGACTAGTACGTCGGATTTAATTATCTTTGCGCTAGCTTTATTTGAGCTGATAACGTATGCGCCTGAAGAGTTTGTTGTCAACGAGAATGGTTGGCCTGAAGAGGAGACGAATGCGTTGGAAGGCGTGTTGGAGGAAAGGAGGGTGGGGGAGTAGTATGACGACCCGTTGATATACTGTATGAGGGGGGTAGGAGTGAGTGAGATAATAAGGGATAGGAAGACCTACGTGGTTCCCTAACAAAGCGACTAAAGCACTAGAATTGTTAGCTAACCCAGCGAGGACGTCGGTTATTCTTGCGAGCGCGTCATTGTCGGGTGCGAACAAGGTATAGCCTTTTGTCTGATCTGCACTCAACGCCTGTGCGAGTGTAGCACTTGTGCCGTTGGAGTAGAAAGACGGGAGAGTGACCATGGATGCGATACCTGCCAACGAATTGAGATTGAGGGTATTATCGGAGAGTGTTGAAGCGAGATCTTTGGGAGGGGAGAGGACTCCGTTGATTTGGACGACGAAGAGGTTGGAGAGGGTGGTATAGTTGAAGATTGTTATTTGGGGACTGTAATTGGGGGGTTGTTGAGTGAGTGAGAATGTGGAACTGGGGTGGCGTACTTTTGGTTCAAGAAGTAGATGGGTGAGTCGCTGGAACTTCTAGTCCAGACGACGACTTGACCTTTGCCGGCTTCGAGGTTGGACAAGGAGGAGTTGGAGGTGAGGAGAGTGCGTCCTACGGTGGTAGAGGGAGATACTGCTGCGATGAGGGCGTTGTTTGAATCATAGAATTTTCCTGGGAGGACGTGGTAGGAGAGGATGTTGGCGAGGAGAGCGGGGTTTGTGGTTACTTGAGAGAGAGAGGGGTTGGTGACTGGGAGGAGGGGTTAGTGGAATTTATTGTGAGAAGAGTGGACTGACAAGCGGTGTTATCGGGTGCGAATATTGTATAAGACTGATTTGTGGTAAGCAAGTGATTGACGATGTTTTGACCTTCTGGTGACTGGGATGCGGTTGCTAGTGCGCTGGCGAGGGAAGTGAGACCTGCGTTCTGGAGGGAGACTAGGAGGGAGTCAGGTGATTGGGCGCGAGTGACGGGCAGTAGGAGCAAGAGCGAGAAGACGAGCATCGCGCAGTACAGTCCATTGAATAAGAGGGGGGTTTATATATCTTAGCGGCTGACTGCACTTGGCCATCGTCACTGGCGGTCAATCGCGCTGTGTGCATGACGTCACGCGATCGTCTGCAGACCAAACAAACAAACATCATTTTTTCATCCCAACACTCACAATGGCCCGTCGCTCAGCACCTCCATCCTCAGGTCCTTCCTACGTCCCCCACCCTTCCACATTCCCACAACGCCGCTCAGCTCTCCAGGGCAGTTCAGACGAAGACCCCAGCCTTTTCTCTAGGTACGTGGCCACCTCTGCCCTCTATGATATCATCCTCATCCACGCTGGCAGATTCATCCAGTCCCAGATCTTAGCACCGGAGAAACTTCCGGGGAACATCAGTATCCTGACTGGAGTGGGCATGTTTGTAGGTGGCATTTTGGCTGCGAGGACTTGGGGCGAGTTGATGGTCCCTGCTTAGTCGTGCGTCTTTTGCACCTTGTCTCTCCACCGTGCCCATGACTGATTTTTGTATCCAGACTTCTGTACCTCATCTCTTAACAAAGATACTTTTATACGAGCGAGTGCTTCCACATGAGATCCCACCGTCATATGTTGTAAACTTCCCGTCACCGACTTTGGCGTACTTACCCAAAACACCAGGGCAGTTGGGCGGGTCACATCCGAATATCTACTGTTCGTTGGCGGCTATTGTAACATCTCTGCCAGTACTTTTGTAGTCCAAGGAGAAAGACCCCAAAATAAGGGGAGTCCCTCGCACCCAACCTGCAATAGATCCCTCTGTCCATCGGAGCTACCTAGCCTTGTAGTCAGCGAACCTCGGACCCAGTATTTTTTGCCAGAAATATCCCCGATCGTTTCGCATATGTATCAAGCGAGTATCTGTCATTCATCGTGTGGACCTTTCTCCATGGTGTGGTGATACTCTCATGTCGTCAAACGCATCTTTATCGAAAACCTGCAACTGGGTCACTCGTTCTTCACAAGTAGCACTTCAGCTACATATGTTTCGTCAGTGAAATGGACGAATCGTTGTGCGTCTTCCTTGACTCCCGTTTTATCCTGACTTTTGTAGGGATGATGTACTAATCGAGACAAATATTTTGAAAATGCACCTTCAACGATCAAATATGACTATACTTATTGGCTAAATGACTTGCGGCCGCAGTTGTTTGGGCTAATCATCGCTGATATCGTCATGCGCCGTGCAGCAACCGCCCGATCTCGTTCTAGGTTAGCCGCACATCTCGGCTACGCGTTGAAATTTGTACTTGTTGACACGCTTTTGTTCGCCAGAATATACCTGACACCCATTTGTTGGGCTTGGGCAACGACCTTCATTCAGTCCACCCCTTCATTTATGCTGTCAATTTTTGAGCTTCCGCGTAGATATATATTGGCTCCCTTCCCAGTGCCCTTCATTGTTCAACGTTCAACACGAGCGCGCAGACCGAAGGCCCGACTTGGAGCCGTGCACCTATTCCTGTGTGAAGTGTCGTCTCTCGACCCAAGATCGAATGTCTTGCATATTGACTCGGAGGAAGTCAGTACTGGTAAGAATAAACAACATTCACTATACACAGTGGCACTAGCACGGAACGTGCGACTTAGCTTATATCCTTATATCACATCACACCTTCAGGCCTTCCATGCAAGCCGCCGACCACAGGACACTTGAACCAAGCAACGGCTGGCGTCCCTGAATACTCGCATAGGCCCGAGGAACAGATTGACCAAGTGACTGACCTGCCCACTCGCGTCGTTCCCGCACGAAAACTTGAGAAAAGACCGAGCGAAAGAGCATTTTCCATACAGCGAATTGTCCACGTCGCCCTTCTCTTACGTATACATGGCGTAGACGCACTGGCGGTCGCTAAACTCCGTTGACCCTTGATTCCGATTTTGAACAGCTCCGATCTCGTTGTATATGCTGGCAGGCTGAATGGTCTATGTATGTCTGTGCGAGCATCCAGAGCTATAGCGGTGAGGCTAGTACATTGTTGGCGCTTGGCAAACTTATGTACGTTGAGTTATGTCACGTTGATCATAATTTTTGGTCATATTTCGTGCTACTGACTCGGAAAACTAGGATCAGTTCCATAACAGATGGTGT
>QFEU01002560.1:0-93874 GCA_003316345.1 Tricholoma terreum
TGTCAAGTTTTGGTGTCTTCAGCTAACGTCCGGTCATTCGGTCCCAGTCATCAAGCCTTGGATTATCATATATATGGCTTGCAGCAATTATAAGCCTACATGCACCTTCCAGCATTCGAGATGACATCTGATGTATTAGTCAGTTAGTCAGTTGGTCCCATCCTGTCACACCTGCTCGTAGCAATGTATTTCAGGCAGTTTTGACAGAGTCCTCGATTTATTTGTTCCTTTGATATGGTTTTCTCATGGCAACGTCTGTGCGGCAAGTTTCACCAGAATTGTATTGTCAGGCACATCACTCGGAACTGTTGTGTCCTCTTGTGAGTCTTGTCACACCGTCACCAGTCAGAAGAGACTGGCCGATTTGACCAGGTCTGTCGTCCGTTAGAATCCCAGGTGCTTCAGGCTGTGAGCAAGAAGTCTTGCAGCTGTTTCCATGTCCAGAACCGTAGTGTGTCATGCTTACGCTTTATGATACATTGCTCGCGTAATTCTGTACATGGAGGATTTCGTGATCGCTACCGTCCTAAATATTCATTTACCATGAGGAATCCAATTCTTTCGAATATTGTAGACATTTAATATTTGGTAAGTAAAGCTAATAGCAGTCAAACCTTTGTCATTTCGTCCTCCGTTTCCTGATGTAGTAACCACTGTCACCATATCAGCACTACGGCGCACGTGATCAGTGACCACCAACTGAAAGCCAGCAACTCTCAACTCTAGATACAATTCCCGTCAGGCTCATCACCGACGTTTGTATGGAGGTAGCTGACGGTGCTCGTGACACTCCCTTGGCTCCTTCTCTCGATAGCCCTGTTATCCGCTTGCAGTCAGATGAGGAGTCCGTTACAGTGTACTCCCATCCTGACGGTGGGCGCATGTATCTGGGAGAAGATCCCAACGCTACTGGGGAGGACGGGAATGAAGAAGAAGAAGGGCTTTCAGCAGCGCAAGTCGATGGTGAGGTCGGGTCTGTAGAGGACGAAGACAATCGAGTCCCTGTTGCCGGGCGACAGGCGGCACCTGCTGATGTGTTCGCGGAACCAGACCTGGCCCATCAAGTGGATATTAACGAGCACTCTGCGCCTTTGGATAGAGCTGTGGAAAGCACGAATTTACCACCGACGCCTCCTGCTAAGCCGTCGCTATTACCGGATACAGCAAGAGAACATGCAACCCAATCTTCCATTCAGCCGGCCGCACCGCTGAACGGTCATGCGCACTCATCACTTACGCCACCTGCTGCTTTGGGAGATAACTCCTCAGTGTCAACACTTCATCGGCGCTCGCTGACAATCTCCAAAGGTCACACCGTTTCGGTTGTTCTGATATCATCTGCCTTGGACACTATCGCTGCTTCGAAGGAAGCCAAACGATCTGCCCCACTCCGTGATAGCACTCAGACCGCTCTCCAGATGATTCGTTCTGATCAAGCAGGGGACCGGCCTCGCGAAGTCTTCGAGCCTCTACGACTTGCTTGCGAGACACGGAATGAAAAACTCATGATTGCGAGTTTGGACTGCATCTCTAAACTTATCTCCTACTCATTCTTTGCTGAGTCCGACTCTCATCCTTCTGTTGTCTTTCACTCACCCCCCCCGTCACCCCGTCACCCCAGTCGAAACTCTGGTGCAAATGCTTCCCAATCAACCATCGCACAACCGTCTTTGGTCGACCTGGTGGCTCATACAATTACGTCTTGTCATACCGAAACCACTCCAGAGACAGTTTCGTTGCAGATCGTGAAGGCTCTGCTTTCCCTGGTGCTTTCTCCAACGATTCTGGTTCATCATTCTTCGCTCCTCAAAGCCGTCCGCACGGTATATAATGTATTCTTACTTAGTACGGATCCAGTCAACCAAATGGTGGCCCAAGGGAGTCTCACACAGATCGTTCACCATGTTTTTAATCGCTGTCGAACTGGCCGTGGCCCTAGATCGGACGGGCCTGCCCTACCTTCCCCTGGCAGCCAAGAAAGTGCTCCTTCATCCTCCCAGGGTTCATTTACGATGCAAACACCAGAATCTGGATCCCCACCCTCGGACGCTCGTTCCGGAGGTGTCGGGCCTTCATCTGAGCATGACATGCACCCGTCTCTTCCGCCATCTTCTGGTGGCGTAGGATCGCGCGAAGTTGAACCAGGAGTCACAGGTGATAGTGAGGGTAGAAGGTTGTCGGATGAGTCTCAACTGGCTCAATCGCAGATCACTCTGTACGTTATGCATGCGATCACATTCTGTATATACTCTTATTTATTCATTCTTCTCAGACAGTCCTTCGCAGCCAGCAACCTAGATGCTTTGCCAGAGATGGAGCATACTCGCGAGTTGACGTCCAACGATCTATTCGTGAAAGATGCTTTCCTTGTATTCCGCGCTCTTTGCAAGTTAACCATGAAGCCTTTGAACAATGAAAGGTTTGTTGTATAAATGATTGACTGAAATCACTAATCATAATCTCGAGCAGCGAGCGCGACTTGAAGTCACATGCCATGCGGTCAAAATTACTTTCTCTCCATCTTGTTCTGACGGTCTTGAACTCGCATATGCCGTTGTTCGTCGACCCCGCAGCGATCATCTACTCTAGTTCTTCCAACGAGGCGACGAGTTTCGTTCAGGCTATCAATCAATATCTATGTTTGACCTTGAGTCGAAATGCGGTTAGTCCTGTCCCGCAGGTTTTCGAGATCAGTGTTGAGATATTCTGGCGGGTGCTTTCGGGCATGCGCACGAAATTGAAGGTATGTCCTGACACAAGTTGCTGATCAAATGACTTACTGGTCCATAGAAAGAAATAGAGGTATTGCTGCATGAGATATTCATTCCCATCCTCGAAATGAGGACATCTACCTTGAAGCAGAAAGCGGTGATTGTAGGGATGCTTTCCAGATTGTGCCAGGACCCTCAAGCTCTAGTAGAGATCTACCTCAATTACGACTGTGACAGTGAAGCCGCTGATAATATATATGAACGGTGAGCTCCCGACGCGTTCACCATTCCCCTGTTCTGATGTTCGGAGTTCCACCTAGCCTTATGAACGTCATCTCGAAAATCAGCACAACACAACCTTCTGCTACACAAAAAGCTAATGAGCCTGCGAGTCCTGCTTCCAGTCCTCCTAGTCACCGCAACCAAAATGCGGGGGCACCGTCATCTCTCACGACTTCTGTGTTATCTGTTCCGGGGACGATGGACACGTCCACGATGGGCCTATCCGAAGGACAGCTGAAGAGGCAGGGGCTTGACTGTCTCATCGCTGTGTTACGGTCGCTCGTTACATGGGGGACAGCCCCTGGGAAAGCTACTGATGATGCCGCACATAGTCCTAAGCCTCAACCAGGGGAAGAAATCCGTCGCGAACCTATGACGCCCGAACCGTCATATGATAGATTATCAGTGGCGGGCACGAGCACGGAGACCCTGCGGCAGCCTACGCCTGATCTCGTAGATGATCCAAGCAAATTCGAAAGTGCCAAACAAAAGAAAACGACTCTGCTTGAAGGAATTAAAAAGTTCAACTTCAAGCCAAAACGCGTTTGTTTACTCTTCTCCTCAAAAATTAAGCATCTTATCCGATTTCCAGGGCATTCAATTTCTAATTGAGACTGGCTTCATTGCGAGCAAAGCCCCTCCAGATATCGCGACTTTCTTGCTCACAACCGATGGGCTCAGTAAAGCAATGATTGGTGAATATCTAGGAGACGGGTGAGTCTCGAAATATCTAGCTTCTATCTTTGCTGAATACATCAGTGACGAGGAAAATGTTGCAATCATGCATGCATTTGTCGACCAACTCGATTTCAAAAGTATTGCTTTCGTTGATGCCCTGAGGGTGTTCTTGCAATCATTCCGCCTACCTGGAGAGGCCCAAAAAATTGACCGGTTCATGCTCAAGTTCGCTGAGCGATATATCGCCGGAAATGCCAAGACCCCGTTTGCCAATGCTGGTGTGTCACTTAGAATTCATGTCATTGATGGTGTCGTTAATGACGAGATGTGAAGACACTGCCTACGTTCTGGCTTATTCGGTCATTCTGCTAAACACGGACGCGTATAATCCTCAGGTCAAGAAACGGATGACCAAGGCAGATTTCGTCAAAAACAACCGTGGCATCAACGACAACAATGATCTACCGGAAGAATTTTTGTCCACCATCTATGACGACATTCTTAACAACGAGATTAGGATGAAAGACGAAATCGAAACCTCTGTCACGGCGACTGGCCCTGGACTCGCAAATGCACTCGCAAATGTAGGTCGAGATTTACAGAAGGAGGCATACGTGATGCAGTCGAATGGCATGGCGAATAAAACAGAGGTATGCCATTGTATTATCCACTGTTGTACGCCCAGAAATCAATACGCTGTACAGGCGTTGTTCAGGACGATGATGAGGTCACAACGCAAGGGATCGAAAAGCGGGGATCAGTTTTTCAGTGCATCTCATTTCGTTCATGTTCGACCCATGTTCGAAGTTGCATGGATCCCTTTTCTTGCCAGCCTCTCTGCCCCTCTTCAAGATACTAATGACCTAGAGATCGTCGAATTATGTCTAGATGGCTTCAAGAACGCCATTCGCATCGTCTGCTTCTTCGATCTTGAACTACAACGGAATGCCTTCGTGACCACACTTGGAAAGTTCACGTTTTTGGACAATCTAGGTGAAATGAAAACGAAGAACATGGAGGCCATCAAGTGTTTGCTGGACGTCGCGGTCACAGAGGGGAATAATTTAAAAGGCTCATGGCATGATGTTCTGACGTGTGTTAGTCAACTCGAGCATATGCAGCTGATCAGTGGTGGCCTTGAAGTACCTGACGCTGGACGAAAAGGGTTAGCTCCCTGTATCTTCCTTTTAGTGAATTTTGGCCCTGACCTAATTATATCCAGGCGTGCTCGTAAACTTCCAACCGAAGAATTGGCTAATGAGAGTCGATCTACGCACATTACCGTCGCAGCTGATATGGTGTTCTCCCTGAGCCACTTTTTATCGGGGGTATGTTGATATGCATTGAACTTTCGTTCATTCTGATAACGATTCTGATGTCAAAATAGACAGCAATCGTCGACTTTGTTCAAGCCCTTAGCGACGTCTCTTGGGAAGAGATTCAGTCTTCGGGCTTATCCCAACACCCACGACTGTTCAGTCTCCAGAAATTGGTAGAGATTTCATATTATAATATGACACGTATACGTCTTGAATGGTCAAATCTGTGGGATATCCTTGGAGAGCACTTCAAACTGGTGGGTCGCACTCTTGTCACGTCTCTTGGAGAAAGCTAATGCATGGCAGGTTTGTTGCCACAATAATCCTCATGTTGGATCTTTTGCTTTGGATTCGCTTCGTCAGCTCGCGATGCGATTTCTTGAGAAGGAAGAGTTGCCTCATTTCAAGTTTCAAAAGGATTTCTTGAAGCCGTTTGAGTACACTATGATTCATAACCAGAATCCTGAGATCCGAGACATGGTACCTCTTTTCCATATCCTGCACTTGCACCTTGACAACGCCCGTGTAGGTATTACAATGCCTACAGCAAATGATCCAAGCTCGAGTACAAAATATGCGCTCGGGATGGCGAACGATGTTTGGCGTTTTCTCCGCTGCCTCAAGAGTCCTGACAGGTCAGCCAATAACACGTCAGTTGAGATCTACCTGACCTTCGTTGCAGAACGGATTGCGAACTCTGCTTTTGAGATCGTCACAAGGCTGAATAAGGACCACTTTGCGGCTATAGTTCGCCATGGTGCATTTGCTGATCTCACCGTTTGCATAACTGAGTTCTGCAAAGTCAGCAAGTACCAGAAAATCAGCCTTCTGGCTATCGCCATGCTTCGTGGTATCATTCCGGTAATGCTGGAATGCCCTGAGTGCTCGTTGACAGTTGAAGCCAATTCTTCTAACCCGATGGATGATGCCATGATCAAGTTCTGGTTTCCAGTTCTTTTTGGTTTCTATGATATTATCATGAACGGCGAAGATTTGGAGGTTCGACGGTTGTACGTCTCCTGGTTATGACTTTGCTCGAATTATCTTCACTCGCTTTCGCAGGGCCCTCGATTCATTATTCACCACCTTGAAAACCTACGGTTCGACGTACCCCGTAGAGTTTTGGGATACTGTTTGCCAAGAACTTCTATTCCCAATCTTTGCGGTCTTGAAATCTAGTCAGGACCTATCTCGATTTAGTACTCAAGAAGACATGAGCGTTTGGCTTTCAACGACAATGATTCAGGCTCTGCGTAATCTCATCGACCTATACACCTTTTACTTCGACATCTTGGAACGTTTTCTCGATGGCTTGCTCGACTTGTTGTGTGTCTGCATCTGCCAAGGTACGAGGAAGATCTCAAGGTCTACGTTGTGACTAACAAGTAACACAGAGAATGACACACTTGCTCGCATAGGTACATCATGTTTGCAGCAACTGTTGGAAAGCAATGTGTCAAAATTAAGTCCCGCGCGCTGGGAACGAGTGACAACGACTTTTGTCAAGTTATTCATGACTACAACACCTCATCAACTTTTTGACGAGAGCCTTCGTGTTGAAATTGACGGCAATCCCACGGAGGTGGGAGACCCAACGGGTACATAGGTTTCCGATCCAACATTGGTTTTCTAATCATCATCTTCTTTAGATGACAATGGCCAAACTATCTTACCCGCCCCTCTGTCTCCAAATAGCGAGCAACCCAGATCCGATGCACGGTCATCGCTCAGTGATCGACGTCGTATTTTCAAGCAGATTATTGTCAAATGCGTCCTTCAGCTACTTTTGATTGAAACCACGAATGACCTCCTCCGAAATGATAATGTGTATAACACCATACCGCCAGATCAATTGCTACGTCTGATGGGAGTTCTGGATCGCAGCTACCAGTTCGCTCGGATGTTTAATGAGGACAAGGAGCTTCGTACAGGCCTGTGGAAAGTCGGTCCGTAAACCCCTTGGATCGCGTAACATCCTTACCACTTACGTACTGACTTGCAGGTTTCATGAAACATCTGCCGAATCTTTTGAAACAGGAATCTAGCAGCGCTTCCACGTTGGTCCATGTCCTTCTCCGGATGTATTATGATACCCGACCTGAGCACCAAGGTGCCCGTCCACAGATTGCCGAGCGTTTGCTACCGTTTGTGGTCCTGGTTTTACGATGTTGGTATAATATCTGACACTCGGAATAGATTGGGTCTTGGAGTGTTGCAAGATTATACGAAGTTGCGTGCCGATACTCAAGGCAAAAATATCATTGCCTGGACACCAGTGGTCGCCGAAATTTTAGAAGGCTTTTGTCGGTTCGATGATAGAGCTGTGAGTTTCTTTACCTCACATTAGAACGTTGCTAAATTGTAAATCATAGTTCTCGAGGTACTTGCCAGCTATCTTTCCGCTGGCGACAGACCTTCTCAGAAGGGACATAGCACCAGAAGTACGACAGCCATTGAGGACGTACTTTGTCCGAGTAGGCATTGCTCAAGGCATATTAGAGGCTTCACCTTGATTTCGAATAATACGTTATATTTATTTGTTGTACGTTCATCCAGGGATAATACAATTATTTGTCTAAGTCAAAATGTGACCAGCGTGACCCAAGAACTGATCAACCTTGATACCCCATATAACCCCCTTGGAAAGGTTGACCCCAACCAGTAGCCTGTGTAACGATGGCTGAAATTTCCTGTCAGTGGAGGTAGGTACACAGAGGTAGCATACAAATCTCACGATTTGGCCGAAGTGCATCGTACTTCTCTGGAGATCATGTTAGCCATCGATTTAACCAACACAATGATCCCAACGCACCAGGCGGCTGGCCCCTCGAATCATTGTTGTCGGCTGCAAAAGTACCGGACTTCATTTGGGCAAAAACGTTGGCAGGGGATGTATTGTTGATGTTGTGAGCCGGGGGAATAGGAGGAACAGGCGGAGCAGATAACCCAGCGTTGAACAGAGGCTGATTGGCATTTGGATTGAAGCCTGTAAATTCTAAACTGGTTGTTAATTCAGGCCATCAGAAATGCATGGTGTTCACGTACGACTCTGGACTGTACCAAAAGGGTTCAGATAGGGAGTATGATTGAAATTGCCGGAAGGAATGCCTGTTGGTTGGGATATCAAAGGCTGAGGATTGAGAATTCCGGTAGGTTGTGGAACAAGGAATGAGGACTGCGGCTGTGGTCCTGAAAAGGAAGAAGTGAGCGTTGGTCGAGTAGAAATGAAACTGTTGAAGCCAGTCTGCGTGGGTATTAGAGGTTGTAGTAAGCCTTGATTAGCTGGAACAGGTGCAAATGGCCCTCTGGCACCATTGTAGGGCTGTGATGGGGTTTGTGGATTCTGGGTAAATTGTGCCAGTGGCATAAGGGACGCGGAATTGTTCTGGTTGGTGACTGGAGGGGCACTTTGGGAGGTAGGCGGTGCAAGAAGCTGGGAAGGAGGGAGTTGTCTCCGTAATTCGCCAAGCCGCGATAACTGGTCAAATATGTCCGACTCAGTGGTCCTAGCTAGGGGAGTGGAAGAGGATTGAGCGGGTGCCGCAGAAGGTGCCGGTGCCGGACTAGGCTGGACTGGGGGTGCAGCAGGCACAGTAGGCGCAGTTGCTGGAGGCGCAGAAGGAGCACGTATAGTGGTTGAAGGGGGTGTTCCAACAAGGGGCCTCGTTGAGCTTGGTCGATTCGTCCATGCGTCATCATCGAAACCGCCGACAGCGGGGACTGCTGAGCTAGAGCGAACAGGAGCTTGGACTGGAGTTGATGATGAATGAGCGCCAGCCGGACTTGACACTCGAGGTGAAGAAGATCGCGAAATTTGATCAGAAACAGTAGAAATGGCCTTGAGGTCAACGTTCGACGGTGGTAGGCTTTTACTCGGCTGAGGCCTTCCTCGTCGAGGATTCTTCAGCACGCCTCCGGGACCAGAGAAGAGGTTGGGTGCAGGGCTCCTTGCCGAACCTCCAGTTTCCTGAGCCTGCAACTGTTTGGCCAATTCTTCGTCACGACGCACTTGTTCCTCCGTATGAGCACTGGGCTTCTTCAAGTTATCGGCGGGCTTGCGTTTCTCGATGGCTTTAGAGACGCGGATAATATCACCTTCTCGCAACCCTAATGAACGCATTGTCGCATCAGTGATATCCGGCAATATGAAATCGTCGATCTTGTCCCTTTCGAAGGAAGCCGCGTATCGAGTACAATCGTCCAGATCACATCCCGCCGACAAGAAGAAGTCAAACCAGTCGATCTTTGGTGCCTTTTTCGGAGGAACTGATCGTTGGGCATTCGATTTCGGACCGTTACCTTCTCGGGAAAGTGCCAGCGGTACATCGTCGTCCGACACTTGCTTACTGGCGGGCCGTGACCTTTTGCTAGTCACCTTTTCCACGTACTGCATGTCCTCAAGTGACATCTTCTCGGATGGTACTTCAACAATTACTCCGTTTATTTTGTGTAATCTCAACTTTCCGTTCACAACTCCCAAGAAGGCAGCTTCTACGCGGAATTGACCACTGCGATCGTGCCATATGCGCGTTCTGTCGGGAGGTGGTCCTGGATCATGGCAACATCAACTGTGAAAGCGACACGGTAAGGCTACTATACTGACGATTATTCTCGGTGGACGGCCGACTGGAGCTTGATCCCACACCATTCTCAAGGGATTTCTTTCCCAAATTTTCGCTAACATAGATATTAGCATAGCCCACTGCGGAAGGACTGTACGTACGATGGCAGTTGTGGAGATTGTGCAGTAGCTTGTTGCCGTTTCTTCCGCTCAGCATCAGCGGCAGCAGCCTCCTGTGCACGTCGTTGAGCTTCCAGCCTCTGCCGCGCTGTTTCGGCGCGTTCGGCCGCTTGTTCTCTCTGGACACGTTCAGTTTCTGCCGCTCGCAATTTGGCCTCCTGAGCTGCTCTCTGTTCAGCTAATTTCTGTTCATCTGCTTCATCTTCATCAGAGACGGAGGGTGCCTTGGAAATTTGAGAGGCAACCGAAGATGCTACGGCCTACGAGGTTGCGTCAGGTCATTAGTTTCACCGGGTCGAGAATGCATTTCAATACCTCGATGTATGAACCAGGAACAACGCCTTCCACACCTTTGGAGTTTCTACACTTCCACCATTCGTCACTGCCTTGTTCCAGAATAGTCAATTGCTCCCCTTCTACAATAGAGAGTTCGTCGTCGCCGTCAGCAGTGAAGTCATATAGTGCGATTCCTAAGTGCCTTTTCTCGTCAAGGTGGCCGTTTGTGGATTGTTTATTGGACGGAACTGCTGTATGCGGCTCTTCCCCCATTTCATCTTCCTCGTAATCCTCTTCACCACCTCTAGGGATAATATCGGGAGACTGGTGAGAGAAGTGAACCGAAGGCTTCTTGAGTTTCTTCGCTGGTGTTTGGCTATCAGTGGCAGGGCTTTGCAAAACGACACTGCCGGAGGGCTTTGGGGCGTCAGGGCCTGAGAGGGCTTTTGATGACTTTAACTTGGCCATTATAGCTTCCACGTTGTCCTTTGAACCTGCATGGAAGTGAAGATTTACCGGGTTTGCACCACCAACGTCGATAGTGATGTGCTTTGACTTTTCGCTGGTGATGTTGTCTACGTCAATTGTTTGCCATTTTTGTACAGGAGTCTATGCAAAGTGATATAAGATGACACGGTGGGGCTGGCGGAAGTAGTGACACACCTTGTCCGCTTCACTGATGAAGAACACTCCTCCATTGCCAATTCCAAGCGTCCCCTTCTTCTTCTTGCCCTTTTTATCGATTTCCGACACAGACCAAGTTTGGATGCCATCTGCTGTGACTTTGGACGAGGCCACGCGATCAGCAGGGTCAACGTACGTGCTCACAGGTCGAGGTCGCTGGAACATACTGAGCAAATCGAAAAGGATATCGAAACATATCTCACCGGTGGAGGCACAACTATTTGCGGTGTAGGAGGGGATGTTTCCTCGCTGTAAGCTTCGACGTAATTTCCGGGCACATATCCAGCTTTCCCGCCTTCCTTCTGGCATTGCACAAGTAGCCAGTCTTGTTCGCTATCGAATACCAGTAGTATTTCATTCTCTTGGACTGCTAGTTCCCCGGGCGCAGTGGGTACATAGTCATACATGACCTTGACGGTAGAAACGTGGTCAGCCTAACGGCAACGTGAGCATGTCGGGATGTGTGGCGGAAAGGTATACGAGGCAGACCGGCTCGACATAAGCAGCAGGAACAAGTCCGTCGGAAGCGCCCTCCTCTTGCACATCGTTCTTGATCTTGACCTTCCACCAGCTATTGAAATTAGTCAGTGAGCAGAGCATGTGAACGAAGGCACTAACTCTTCGTCAACCCTTTCCTTTAAGAGGAGAATTTGGCCCTCTTTTATGGCTATCTCATCATTCGATTGCGGATCGTAGTCGTATGAGGCTTTGAGAATAGCCAAGAATTCTTCTTGTTGAGTAGCCATGCATACGGAGTGGGTGTGGGGTGATATAAGCCGTGTGATAATTATGATTACTGTAAAGATTGGCACTGATCACATTCTGTGGAGAACTTGAATACTGTAGAGCTCGTCGACCATCTCATTCCTATTCATCTGATCAGATATGAGCAAGCTCAACCCCGGCGCTTTCGAATTTGTTCCAGGAAAAGGTCTGGTCCTCGCACAGAGACCTCCCCAGGTTCAACCTCCCCCTGTACAGCGCCCCGAACTAACTGAAGCGCCTCCTCCCCCACCGACAATCTCGCTGGACATCGGAGGCGCAAAAAGCACCCCCACACCCCCACATTCTAACCCAGTCTCGCAACCTCAGAGCCACTCTTCCCCCCAACCTCCTGCAACAAACTCAACAGTCAAGTCTCAGACGTCTGCGACCAAAACTTTCACCACCGAAAAATCCAAATCAGATACTAATACTATTGCTCAAGAGGTTCGCGCTGTTGCCGATAACGCTGTTCTCGAAGATCTCTATGGCGATGGTAACGTTTTATATAGCTATCTTAGAACCAACCTCAAAAATCTGTTGTGACAGTCAAAGAACATCTGAACATCGTTTTCATTGGCCACGTCGATGCAGGCAAAAGCACCTTGGGTGGCAACCTCCTCTATATTACTGGAGCAGTTGACAAACGTACGATGGAAAAACATGAACGCGATGCAAAGGAGGCCGGCCGTGAGTCATGGTATCTGAGCTGGGCTCTTGATTCCACGCCGCAAGAACGAAGCAAAGGTAAAACTGTGGAAGTCGGCCGCGCATACTTCGAGACAGAATCACGCCGATATACAATCCTCGATGCCCCGGGACACAAGACCTTTGTCCCATCCATGATCTCAGGTGCTGCTCAGGCCGACATTGGCATCCTTGTTATTTCTGCACGAAAAGGCGAGTTCGAGACTGGTTTTGAAAGGGGAGGGCAGACTCGAGAGCATATCATGCTGGTGAAGACTGCAGGTGTCTCGAAGATGGTTATCGTCATCAATAAGATGGACGATGCTACTGTCACATGGGACAAGGCTCGCTACGAGGGCATCAAAGAGAAGCTGATCCCGTTCACCAAGTCTGCTGGCTTCAATCCGAAAAATGACGTCACATTCATTCCTGTATCTGCATACACTGGCCTTAACCTCAAGGAGCGAGTGCCTAAAGATATCTGTCCATGGTGGGAGTAAGTGGTACGCGTTTTGATCATTCGTGGGTTTTGAACCTATCTTAGCGGCCCTTCTTTCCTCGAATATATGGACCACATGCCCATGGTGGACCGAAAAATAAACTCCCCATTAATGATGCCTCTTTCTGAAAAGTACAAGGACATGGGTACTATCATTGTAGGGAAAGTCGAGTCTGGTCATCTTCGGAAGGGAGATCGCTGTCTCCTCATGCCAAACAAAAATGACGTTGAAGTGGCCGCCATCTACAACGAAATCGAGGCAGAAGTATCGCAAGCGTTATGCGGTGACAATGTCCGCGTTCGTCTACGTGGTGTTGAGGACGAAGAAGTCAGCCCTGGATTTGTGCTAACTAGCCATCTTAAGCCCGTCCATGCCGTGCGTCAATTTGAAGCACAACTTGCGATCCTGGAGCATAAAAGTATCATCTGCGCGGGCTATTCTGCCGTAATGCACATCCACACGCTTGGCGAAGAGGTGACCTTAGCTGTAAGTCGATTGTCCTCTACTAGATACCATCTTCTCAAATGTTCTAGGCCCTCTTGCATTATTATGACAAAGCTACTGGCCGAAAATCCAAGAAGCCTCCTCAGTTCGCGAAGAAAGGTATCGTACCTTTTGTGTGCAAGAAATGCTACTGATTATGACGGTGGACTTGTAGGACAAAAGATTGTCGCTCTCATTGAGACGACTGCCCCTGTTTGTGTGGAAAGATTTGTCGACTACCCGCAACTAGGCCGTTTCACACTGCGTGATGAAGGTTAGTCGGATAATGTGTATCCGTACATGAACCTCACTCTCTTCTTCCTTTCAGGCAGAACGGTGGCCATCGGCAAAGTGGGTTGACATTTGATCTTTATGAATAATTTCATTAACTCTTTGCAGATCACCAAACTTATCGAGAGCAACACAGAGGAAGCTACAGAAGGTGTAAGCAACTTATCGGTTGGCTAAACTCGTTCTGGGCAACGTGAGTGAATGAGGTAGAACAGCCAAGTCGATTAGATTCGCGATATCCACGCGATTCTGACTATAGTACAGAAGTCTTGCGTACGCCTTTGGCCGATATGTAAATTATCGGTACTGAGTTGGCTAGACTGTCGGCCCAAGGACCTAAATGCTGACAGTCTGGTCCTGAGACTAGGATTTCGAACTGGGCTTCAAGAATCAAGTTTTTGAGTCTGTTTGCCAGTGCCATCTTCGAATTTCAAACGCCGCTTCCATAGAACTCATGGCTCCCAACCTGCGAGTGAACGCAGTAGCGTTCATTTCCTCTAACAACCATCCAATTCTCATACGCACATTCGCAAAGCAAGATGAGCATGCTATCAAGTATCATTACATTGCACACACCAGCTTAGACGTCGTCGATGAGCGAGGTCGGTTGCCACATACTCTGCTTTGCCCCCTGACGAAAAGGTCCATCGCAGTCAATTCGGGCACCAAAGCGACAGACTGCTACCTAGGCCTTTTGTATGCCATGGAGGACGTCGCAGTCTACGGATATATCACACCTCTAAAGGTTAAGATTATTCTAGCCTTGGCTTTGTCTGATTCAATCGTCAAGGATGTGGAAATTACGATGGTGATTCAGAAGCGTTGGCCTGTTTAGAACTGTAGCTGAAATCCGATCATACAGATTTTCAAAGCGCTGCATATGGCATACTACTCTGCCGTTTCGAATCCCTTCTTGAAACTCGATGTTCCAATGGAATCTTCAAATGACCACTCACGTCACCTTTTGGTAGGGAGTTCGAAATGGAAAAACTTCAGACTACGCGTAGACGATATTTCTCGGGTTGTTGGAACTATGCCAAATACAAGCTCAAGCTCGTAGGTTGACACTGGATAGTGGAAGTTTTTCAACGTTACGGGCGGTTCTTCCCATCGCAGGTCCTCGACCATCATCACTTGTTGATCTGCGATCGGCCTTTACATCTTCTTGATATGGAACCTAGATTCAACATACCTTTCCATTGACTCAGCTGTATCAAGACTACCACATCTGAGACAGATACGAGGTAAACATTTATTAAACTAACAGCAGTACATGTCACAATCCAATTATTGCCCGTTGCATTTGTTCCAAAACCTCCCCCGCTTCTCTCGCCATAACCCGCACCAGGGTGTCCTGGTCGGTAGATGCAACATAGGAAAGAGTTGTCTTCGCTCTTCTTATGATCCCGTCCGGTAATATTGAACGTCCAAAAGACGATTCATATATTTGTTTTGTCGTCTCGTGGAACAAAAGCGAAAGAAAATGTAGCGCAGCACGCCTAAATGGTGGAAGCTTTGAGTTCATTGATGTCGGATCGGAATCCATCGTAGGTACTTGATCCGTGGTGTCATTGTCGCTTTTGATAGACCTAGGATTGGCAGGCACAGTCTCTAGCTGTAATAAGTCGACAATTGCATTGGCAAGGTCTGTCACGTAGGGAAGCACGACTAAGGGATTTGACCTGACACACGCAGCTAGAAGAGAAATAGACGACGTGCGTAAGGTGATTGGAACGTGGTGGGATCTCAACGTCGTCAACAGCGGAGGTATCAATATATCCGCTACGCGCGAAGTCAGGTCCATAAAGTTTGGAGATGAAATTGCGAGGATTCACCGTATATGCCCAGCGTATTTCCATGCTGTCTTATAACTATGCCCAGAGCCTCCCCCACTCGAACTCGTGTATCTAGATCACGTTGTGTCAAGTTTGTACTTCCCAACCCGTCCAGACTCCCAGCATATTCGCCTATGAGGCTTCTGAGAACATCTTTGCCAAAGGTACCGACCATAGCTGCAAGACCTTGAACAGCGTTGAGGAACAGATAAGAATCGTCATCCTGAATGGATTGCAGGAAGATGGACAGGATTGCAGGTATAAGTGCGTAGTCATCTGACGTAAGTTTGCCTGACCCTCGGGGGGCTGGGCTCACAAGCTGTCGTAAGAGTAGTAGCCCATGAGCACGGACGGGAAGGATTGGATCCTGGAGGAGTTTGAGGGCTTTTTGGTATATCTCTTGAGCGCTATCATGATCTTCTGTCGAGCGCCGAGAGCCTGAACTCCCCAGCGTAGATTTCGATGCCAGGCGCGCAGTCATTACCATCCTTGCTTCTCGAGCTGGTGGACCGATAGAAGAGGATTCCTTGACGAGCGGTTCCAAAAGAGAGAATATATCGTTGAGGACTGGAACTGTGCGGGCCGACAGGTCCGCGTTTGCTAGCCACGATTGATCAAAAACTAAAGGGAAAACATTGGGGAAAACATTGAAATCACATCATACCTTCTAGGATTGACAACAGCAGGTTGAGTGCAGTTTCAATCATCTCATGATCCGCACCAACGACCTCAGAACCCGACATATCATCACCACTGTCACTTTCGTCGTCCAGCTCACCTTCAATTACACGAAAATGTAATCCATCGATTCGAAAAACACTATCAGGCTCGCCTCCGTTGTGCGTCTTGAGAGGGCCAGGATCAACCGGATCGAGGACGTGCTTGATAAAGGATAATAGATGCGCAGGTTTGCAAAGTATGTTTGACGACGTCTTTCCATCCGACAACTGGGTCTGCATCTGCATAATTATTTGAAGGTAAAGTAGCATCCTGGATAGTATGAGTGAACGGGAACGAGGGGTAAGAGATGATGAGCAATACGAACTGTGTTGGGTCACTGGCTGCCTGTGATTTGTGATTACGGTACGTCTCGAGGAGTTTTACAAATAGATCTGAGGAGATATCGGCACGATCGATTGCCATCAGAAACCGAACAAAGCGAATTGGATCAGGATACAAGTCTAGGATATTGGCGTCAAATTTGAGATCATCGAGTTCGTTTGCGCGCCGGAGGTCTTCTGGTGTCAGAAAAGAGAGCGGTGAGGGTTGTTCCGACCTGTGAACACAATTGGTAATTCTCGAGAAACCTTTTTCTTCGATTCAGGACCTCTTACTTCGTCAATTTGCGAATGTGACCTTCCAAGTCTACCTGCCAACCCTCCGCATCTCTTGTTATTATATGCCATAGGATGTCAATACCTTCCGATTTAGCAACGATCTTCCCCCATGTCACGAGAAGTGCTTGTAGCGATTCCTTTAGGCTAGGGTCCGAAGTCTTTACTTTCTCTATGTGATGGAAGAGAGAATAGAGTGCCGGCGTAATTGGCGATAGTAGGGCAGCCATCAAAATTGGCGAAGGGTCTGCATTGGACACGAGGGTAATCAACGTAGACAACGCCACATCGGGAGTAGACTGAGATGGCGAACTTGACGAAAAAGTCACACTGGTGTGCTCCGCCGTAAGCTCAAGAAATGGTTGATGAAGAAAGGAAAAAATGACACCCGACGTTATTTCATAGTAAAGACCGGCGTCATTAGGAGATAGCATGCGTGAGACAGCGAAAGCGGCTGCGCGCGTGTATGCAGGGGGCTCTCGCGACGATAGGAGATCCATTATACGAGGGATGATGGTACGAAAATAATCCTAAGGACGATTCAACACGAGTACAAGATGTTTTTGCGCGACCTACATCTGGATTCATATTAGCTGGTACGGTACTGAGAACACGAGCAACGTGTTCCAGTTTTTCCATTGGCACATCATCAGTTGCAGGGGAGTCGTCGCCAAAGACTGCTGCGAAAAGGCCGCGAATTCCTTGCGGTCTCAACAACTGGTGGCTAAGGAGTGTACCACATGCTTTTTTGACGTGCGGAATAGTGTTGGGCGCAGATGACAAGATTGAACCCAGAGCCATAATTGCCTTGGAGGGCTGGAGACTACCAGACAAGATCAATCAAAAAAGATAGAATAAAAGGCGACGGAATCGTACAAATTGAGAAGTCGCATGGTAAATGAACGGGCAGTAGTCAAAGGAGGCCTTGATTCAGAGGCAATGGACTTTGGAACCCATCCTAATGTGATGCAAGGACTCAGGATATCCAGAGCGTGTCTATCAAGCATCGTAGTCGAGACGAGTGTTTGCGATATGCCACCTTGGAGCCCTCCGGGAAACAGGAGCATCATTAGATCGGCGACTAGGGAGGAAAGGAGTTCGTAATCTTCTGCACTTGTAGTTAAATCAATTATCCTTGGTCCTGAAGGAACACGTCTGTTTGGCCAGGCTAGAACTACCTTTGAAAGGAGAGGGTCTACCCCCCACTTGAACACAACAGAGAGTAAAGTGCGTATTTCACCCAAATCTCGGGTGCCGATGAGGGGAATGTCTGTCATTTTGCTAGTATCCGTGTCAACGCCACCGAGGACATGCTGCACTCTGCATATTACAGAAAGGGCTTCTCTTGCGGTTATAAATTGGGTTTCCTCCAAGGATCTGGAGTCAGAAATGGATCCAGAACCTCGGCGATCATAATAGCGGGATAGGCGGTTGACAAGGACGGATCTAAGATCTGGCGATGGCGCTGCGGCAGAAGACTCAACGAGACAAGCACCATCGGAAAGTGCTACACGGAGGTCCTCCGAGTCCTCATGAGGCATCGACAGTGTTGTACAAGTCAGCTTGACGTTGGGTCACGGCCGCGGGAGTCCAAGTCAAGGCAGGCTGAGTCTTGGCTGAGTCAGTCAAGAAAACTGTCACGGTGGGAATAGATAAGATAAGATTGCCCAATATGCTCCACTAACCACAATAGAGGGGTATTTCATACATACCCTGAGGTAAGGTAGCAAAAAAAGTACCCCAGGGTTACCCCTGACAATCTCTACAGATAATGGTGGTGCGCACAGAAGATGCAACAGTTGTTGCTTGCCCTGATGCTGTGGTTTATTCAAGTTATTTGTTTGCTGGGCCCACCAGAACAATTTCATTCAAGTTGTCGGTGATTATCTTAGTCTTCATATTTAAAACAGATTTTCTCTATGGGTCATCACAGGACGTATCTGCCGTGTCCGGATTCTGGACAACCGCGACCCCGCTGCCTATGGAGTCCAGACCCCCCTCAACTGTTGTAAGGATGTTTGACTGGGAAGAGATGTCTGTTGCAGCAATAATTTCGTTGGAAGATGGTGGCAGTGCATTCAGAATACCAATCGCTGGCTCGGACCGGCTTTGGTAGTTCAGATTTGGGAGCACAGACCGACCATAATTGAATGCCGTGGCTAGGCGGAGAAGCGTCATAACATGACGGAATTCAGTGTGTTGTTCCTCGGTGGAACGAGTACTTGCGGCAAAACCGTTCCCACTGAGTGGGTTGTGGCGACCTCTGGGCAGTGGCGACTTCTCGATAACGGGCAGTCATCATAAATATGCGTGTAGTTGAACTTGAACTCAGATTATTGCATGCAACTAACTTACCTTGACATGACATTGACATGTGATTGTCTTCAAAAAAAAACTCTTCCATGACCATTCAGTGCCGCAAAACCCTGCGCCTGCTTCCCGTCTTACTATTACTCTACCATGACTGACTCTGTGATCCACTCCATTGCAGGCGCTGCTGGTGGAATTGTCGCTATGACCGCAACTTAGTAGGTCCAGTCTTCGATGTAATCTTGAACATGCTGACGCGAACGCGGCCGCAGTCCTCTTATATTCTTATCTACGCGTGCGGCTGTAGAAACGAAGAACCAATCTAAAGTCGATCAACGACCAGCCTGTGACGTGTTTCATGCTCACATCTCTCCTAGTCCGTGTACCAAGCCGTCCTCGACATTATCAAACGAGAAGGAATTGCTGGTTTATACAGCGGATTGAACTCAAGCCTATTGGGCATTGCAGTAACAAATGGGTATCATCTTTTGTTGGATGATGTTGAGAAATCCAAGCTGACAGGAGTTTTCATGGCAGGGTGTATTACTATTTTTACGAGCGCTCTCGTGGCGTTATACTCAAGTCGAGGCCAGGCAGCAAAGGATTGACTACTTTCGAGTCCATCTTGACCGGCGTAGTTGCTGGTATGCACTCAACTACAATGGTCGAACAGGAAGTTCGTTGACAATGCTGCGACGCTTAGGTGGCGCGACTACCATCATCAGCAACCCAATTTGGGTTATTCAAACATCTCAAGCTGTTCAGACGCTTGACGGATCGAATTTTGATCCTTCCTCGTCCAGTCCGGTAGTCAGGAAACTTGGGTTTTGGGAGACAACGCAGACTATCCTTGCAAAGGACGGCATTGGGTGAGTGGCCATGCTCCACACGTTCAAGTAGGCTTTTTGCTATGTCGCAGAGCATTATGGCGTGGATTGGGTCCCGCCCTGATTTTAGTGATCAACCCAGTCATTCAGTATACCGTTTTTGAACAGTTGAAGAACTTTTTGGTTGAACATCGCACTAATAAGCTGAGAGCAGCAAGAGCAACGACTGCTGTTGCCATCCTATCGGACTGGGATTATCTCTTCCTTGGCGCCCTGTCCAAACTTGGTGCGATTCCTCCTCGAAGTTCTCGATTTGCTGTCCTCAAGTATCATTATCTCAAGTTGCCACAAGTTCAACCTACCCTTACATGTAAGTCTCAGGGTTGACTTTGTCGTCCCACTGTTGAACTTGTCTATCACTAGTGTGATGAAGAGCAGACTCCACGCGGGCGAAGCAAATGCGCTGAAGCACAAATCTTCTCTTGAAGGCCTGCTCGCAATCATTAAAGAAGAAGGTGTACAAGGATTGTACAAAGGGATAGGGAGCAAGTTGTTGCAGAGTGTGCTTACTGCTGCTATTTTGTTTGCGGGACAGAGGAGAATCTATGAAATGACGAAACCGGTACGTTTACTCTATACCAATGTCTTCCTTGTTAAGAGTCGTACTTCAGGCAATGAGGGCTCTCACTCGAAGAAACATAATTCGAAGTTAATACCTGATGAGCGATTACTGTACCAGCGCAATCAACTCGTCCGACTTGACCGAATTTTTTTTCCATCAAGTCCCGTGCCGTGACCTGGGCGAAATTTTAAGGCCTGTGACATGTGACCCATGCGTGTGACTGACGTGAATGTTGCAGTACTTTTCTATTCTCCGTGAGAATTCCCGACCTAATGCATCCATCAGACCGACAATCCTGGACATCAGCGTACCTCAACTCTCAAGAAAAGTATTCACCGCGTTCAAGTTCTATCGTCACCAGGTCGTCTTCTCCATCTTCAACAGGTTCATTCCCTGATCTCGCAACCACCCTTGACCTCAAGGACTATAAGTATGGTCCGTATGCAAATCTCCCTTTACCATCAAGATCCTTTAAGCCTGGCTTGCTGGATGCCAAGAATGCCACTTCTTCCAAGTCCGTTGTCCTAGGTGTTTGTGCTATGGACGTCAAAGCGAGAAGCAAGGCCATGCGGGAGATCCTGACACGATTGGTTGAGAGGTCGCGTGGAGCTATCGAAGTAAAGGTCTTTGGAGACAAAGTGATATTGGACGAAGGTACGCTTCTCGCATTTTTGATTCACTTATTTGTACTGATGATTTGCAAGACGTCGAGAACTGGCCTCGATGCGACGTTCTTATATCATTTTTTTCCACAGACTTTCCGTTAGACAAGGCTATATCATATGTCAAACTCCGAAACCCATTCTGCATCAACGAGTTACACCAGCAAGCTTTGCTTTGGGATCGTCGTTTGGTTGGAGCTGTTCTTGATCATCTGAAAGTGCCGACACCTCCACGAATCGAGGTTTCGAGAGATGGCGGTCCCAAAGTTGATGATGAACTCGTAAACCTTATGAAACAGAAACTGGGCATTACTTTGGGGGGTTTTCAAGTTTCGCCGGAGGTGGAGCTTCGAGATGACGGTAAAGCGATAATTGTTGATGGGAGGATCATGGAAAAGCCATTTGTAGAGAAGCCAGTTAGTGGCGAGGATCACAATGTCTATATATACTTTCGAGGAGGTGGTGGTCGTCGCTTATTCCGAAAGGTGAGGGGTACATTACCAGTATGTTACTTCCATGCTGAGCACTCGGCGTTCCAGGTTGGGAACAAATCTAGCGAGCTCGATCCTTCTTTGAATCATCCAAGAACTGATGGATCATACATCTACGAAGAATTCGTTGATGTCGACAATTCCGAAGATATCAAGGTGTACACCGTTGGAAAAGAATACACTCTTGCAGAAACACGGAAGTCACCTGTTGTTGACGGTGTTGTGAGAAGAAACACAGAAGGGAAAGAAATCCGGTAAGTTCACCATCTGATTCATGAACAGGTGTCAGCAGTCTAATTAGGTCGTCAGTTTTATCACAAGGTTGACGGAGGAAGAGAAGTCCTGGGCCGACAAAATCTGCGAAGGGTTTGGACAGCGCGTATGTGGTTTTGACATGCTACGGTGTGACAACGGTAGTCGCAGCCATGTTATCGATGTGAACGGGTGGAGCTTTGTGAAGGGAAACGATTCGTACTATGGTATCTATTTCCTATCTACAAACGGCAATGTTCCTGATCTAAAGAAACCTCAGACAAAGCATCAGACATACTTGCCGCTTTATGTATGCGGTTGTCGTTCTCGTTAATAGCCCGACCTCTTCCTGCCGCAGACACGCAACCACTTGAATCATCCACATGGTTGCTAAAAGCCAATGTGACAGTATTTCGCCATGCCGATCGTACGCCGAAGGTGTGCACTTACCTTGCTTTTCCGAGTTTACCGCCCACTGTTCCTCCCTTTTTTTTTTAGCAAAAACTCAAGTTCAATTTTCCCATCGGGGAGCCGTGGACCCAACCTTTTGTAACTCTTCTGCATGGCGAAAAGGAAGAAATCATTCTACGTGAGAAGGAGCAGCTCACTGCAATTGCCACCGCAGTGGAGGAAGCCAAGAGGCTAGGAGCAGACGGTGAGGAACTCGCGAAGTTGACGCAGTTGAATGCAGCACTCTTCAGCAAAATTAATTTGCCTGGAACAAAGGCACAGCTGAAGCCCGTCTACTCAAAGCGTCACGCTGGTCATCCCAGGAAGTTGACGAAGTTGACGCTGGTGTTCAAATGGGGTGGCGAGGTACGATGTTTTTTTCACACCGACTTGCGCCTGCTTCCTTACCAGACATCCTAGTTTACCCATTCTGCACGCTATCAGTCTCGGGATGTGGGAGAGAATATGAAGAAGGACATCTCGATTATGAGTGCATACATCCTTTTCAGGAGCCAAAACAGGTGCTGACGGTGATCCCTAATAACAGATAAGGAAGCTCTTAACAATGTTAGAGTATGTATCACTGCCATCATACCGAAGGCCTGAGGTAATTCATTTATAATTCAGATATACACATCATCGGAGCGTCGCGTTATCGCGTCCGCGGAGATCTTTGCCGCTGCTCTCCTTGATCCCCCGCATGCCAGCTTTTCGACATCATCTTCAAGTTCTATGTTATCGAAACCCCCGCCAGACGGCGGGAATGGAATTATCAACAAGGCTCCCCCACAACATCAACCTCCACTCAATCTCATCGTTCGAAAAGATCTTTTGGATGATTCCAATGCGGCCAAAGATCTTATGGATGACGTTAAGAAACGCCTAAAGATCTTGCTTCGTCCAGGAGAGCCAGAAAAGCGCCCCGAGTTAACGTGGCCTAAAAGTATGAACAAGGAACCCGTTGAAGTCGTGAAGGTTTGTACCTGGCCTAAATCACTTGTACCATACTCACTACAGTCCAGGAGGTCATAGAATTACTAAGTTCTTTCCGAGATATCATGCGTCGAAATTTTGAAACTCTTGATGTCGACAAAATACAAGAGCGATGGTATTTGCATGGACATCTTTCCTTCATTCTTGTTTGGCTCAGTCATCTGTAGGTGTTGTGGTGATGAACCCTGGCTTTTCCGTGAGCGATGGGAAAAGCTATTTGAGGACTTTTGTGATGTGGAACAAAAGAAATTCGATCCTTCCAGGGCAAGTATATTCTGATCGAAAGTCTGATTTGGCTATCTCATCTTTCGTAAATCCACAGGTGTCTGAGCTTTACGATACCATCAAGTATTGTGCCCTCCATCATCGCACATTCTTATTCGCGATATTCCATGAACACGGGTGCAATGATACTGTAATGCCTCCTCTGGATCGTAAGCTTCATGAATTGTATGGACGCGCCAAAGCTCTATTCGATCTCGTTGCGCCTCAGGAATATGGTATTGACCCGGACGAAAAGTAAGGCTAAAAGCAGTTACGCAAGCCCCTTCTCACAGCTGATTCAGGGAGGAAATCGGAGTGCTTACTTCCCTACCGCTGCTTCGCAACGTGGTAGAAGATCTAGAGGCTGCTCGAAACAATGGGGAGAGCTCACTGACCTTGTACTTCACGAAAGAAAGTCACATCCACACTCTGGTCAATCTTGTATTACTTTCCGGCCTACCAATTGCCAATCGTCGCATCCCGGAACTTGACTATGCGGTCTGTGAAGTTTCTGTCGCCTTTTCTGATCTTGCTGATCGTGATAAAGTCACATATCACATTCGAGCTCTACGAAAGAAATTACGGAAGAGGGAAATCTGACAAGGAATATTCTATAAGACTGTCAATAAGCGAAGGAGCTCATTCTTCCAACGTGCTCGATTCAACTGTCGATGCTCGCCACTCCCTAAACGTCCAGCCTCGCCGGTACGTAACGACTTATCTCACTCTTGTTCATAGTGGCTAACTCTAGAACAGGAAACTGACGCAACATTTGCCATACAGCCTAGTGATTGAAAAGTTGTCCAAGCATTTTGACAGACTTAACAAGGTCCTTCCTCGTTTTTAATTGCAAACGGCCTTCTTCTAATATTCAAACAGAATGATGATGACACAGACTCTCCTTTCGAGACCATACAAGCCAGACAACTTGATACCAGCAGTAGTGACGATACATGACGTGATGGGCTAATGTAGAGAAACGACAACTGTAGAAATCCCATTCATTAGAAAGTAGATTTGCATTCCAACAATGGACTATTATGTAGACGATCTAGCCAAGCTCATCCCATTCCTGCAAGCCTATCTTTTTTCGAACTTCCCGTAATTGTTCTGGAGATAATTCTCGAAATAGGAATCCGTCAGAACTTCGTCCTGCCAATGACGGGTGATCCCTGTCGAACAACGCCGACGGCGACTGAGACAGCGACGACGATTGCGTTGCTAGGGCAGCAAATGACGATGTTGAACTGCGGTACCTGCAAAATACTCATAAGAAGGCGCATCGTGTTCTTGATTGAGTCAAACCTACAGGCTATTATCCATTCAGCGGCACGGAGAAGCGGGGCTAGACACGGGAGGCTCACCGAAAGGCTTCTTTGTTCAAACAATCAGATTCATTGAAGTTATCGAGCGCGTGTTTCTTGAAGGCTGCTTTGATGTAATGGAGAACATCAAACACATGGTGCTCCTTGGGTCTGATAAAGCTTTCGTAAGTAAACCACATGTAATAGAAGCAGATGAACTTCGTGTACCGCCATGGGCGAAAGCGAGGCGAGAGATTGAAAACACCATCCTGACCGATCAACGGATGGAAGACATCGGTCACAAACTGGGCCACAGGTGGGTTCTCCGGATAATCTACAGGAAAAATCAGACGAAACTTTAGGATCGCATCAGCATAGTAGCCTAATGTTCGCATCGTCAGCATGGTCAATGGCCAACGTTAATTGCCATAGGATACCTTGATGAACAAAGAATACAGCATCCCAAATCAGAAGAGTCTCGGCGGACGGAACCACGTATATACCGAGAGGGCAATGTTGGCTGTGTCGTAGGGACGCATATTCCAGTGAAATCGCGGTACGCGTCACCGGGCTAGTAAAATCTGATGATGCCATTCTGACATGTGAGCGATGTAAGGCCTGCCCTTTGCCTTCAAGTTTTGCCAATTCAGCTGGAGAACTATTCCAGGTTCCCTGCATGAGAAATGCGTAGCTCAGTCGCGACTCTAGCTAAGCAAGTGACGAAATGGCACGTTTCACGTGGTTTCATGGTAGCCAATGGCATTCTGCTCATAAATATGCATAAAGCATCGAAACCAACACTAGCTGTACGTGCTACTACTAGCAACGCCCCTACAAACATACCTCATCTGCTATACCCACCCTGGTATCGCGGACCGGACTCATCTCGTCGACGATACCCCTCTCTGAAGTTGTCATCCCGTTTTGAATGGTACTTGCGGTTATGATCGTGGTCGGACCGCGAATTCGAGGAACGAGACTTTGCTGGCCTACGATGATTATTTTGGTGTAAAGGTTCCCCCAGGCGATCCGCAAGACTTGGTGTTTGAAACTGCCGACCTGCCTGCTGAATAGACTTTCCGAAACTCATTTTCTTTGAGGGTCCGGTGGGAGGTCGTTTCTCATTTTCTTGTCGTAGACCACGACTTCGCGAATGTCTTGGATTCCCAAACCAATCATCTGGATCATCATTTGCCTCTTGTTCTTGTGCTCTCTTCTCCATCTTTTCAGCGTTCTTCCTCCGACCCTTCCTCCCAACATTTTCCGGGAGGTCCTTACCCCATGAATCAGAGGGATCATGATGTTCCCACTCGCGAGGCTCCCGGCGATGTGAAGTCGATCGTGGAAGCTCCGCATCGAAGAACGGACCCGAGAGTGTGTTGTGCGTGCTGAAAGCAGAGGGTTCACCGGGGAAGTCGCCTCTGTGTGGTATATCCTGGCAATCCTGGGTGGGACATTCAACATATACGACGAGCAAGTAAGGGAGGACTGACGTCACCCCAATGTCCACAGCACCCACAGTTGTAACACCATTCATCTGTAGCTATATAACCTTCCCCACCCTGTCCAAGAGTGTGTATTTGCTCCCCATCTGCTTGATATTGGTATAATCGCCATAGCGTTGGGCATTCCTGCGTTTTGGCTGAGTTACGCAAGTGTTATAGTTTTTGACATACGAACTTTTGTATTATGTAAAGTCGACCCACAGCGAGAACAATCGTCGTATCTGGTGAAATCTGACATTCGAGCTGAATTTCGATTAGGACATGTCTAGCCAGGAAGGTAAAATAATGCATTGGAACCGAGCGAGCTGACGCACTGCGTTGATGTGCCCCTTCATGCCACATGTGAAGCAAGTTTTGCCGATAGGACATGATCGGGTAAGATGTTCGTTACGCGCTCCGCAGGTCAGACACTTTGTTGTGGAGTTCAGCGGCGTAAGAACACGACGCGGCAAAAGGGACGAACAATCAACACTGGACAGGCAGCTGTTTTATGCTCTCCTTCTGCTCCACAATTTTTGCACACTGTTCTATTTACTTTTTTCGCAGATCCATCAATATTTTCTTCAAAATACCGGACAAAATCCTGACACAGATTGCATTGTCAAGCGCTCAAGCTATCGAAGAGGATTTTCCACCTACTTTTCGATCATCATAGTCCAGGTATTCGATGTAGTCTTCATAGTCCAGATCCGCATTGGAAGTGGGCAGAATTTCCACTGGTGCCAATCCAAATATCGAAACATGGGCTGGCAACAGTAACTTGTCGCCAAGTTCATCGGGTTCAGTTGAAGGATCCAGATTATGTGCAGCTGGAATCGGCATAGGTTCTACATCGACCAAGAAAAGGGGGGCTGTATCTGTGGGTGATCGAGGTGGGGTTGGAGAGCGTGAATGATCTTTTGGACCACGTCTCTTGCGTTTGAGATTGTCGTGTTCACCTGAATGATGTCGTTCTCGTTCTTGTGTGAAATTTCCATCCAATTCTCCCTCCTCTAACGAATGATTTCCAGTTTGCGGTCTGTCTCCTCGAACCACGGATTCTCTCTTGCGTCTTTTCCTTCGCGATCTCCTGTTTTCGTCGTCTGCTCTAGGTTGAGGTGAGATCAGCCGTTCAGGAGTGATGTGCTCTTCGGCAGTCAAGTCAATGATCTGGTCTGCCATCCCAGAAATTCACGAGGTCGAAAATTCATGTCCAATGCAGGCGTGATTATTTCAAACTCAGCAATATACTTTTCTTAATGGTATACAATTTTGCAAAAATGCTACACTGGTGTTGAACGTTGAACAGCTACGTATATGGGCTAGTGACGAGTTATCGATACCATGAGTACCTCAGTTCGGAATTGAGGGTTGAGCCCCAATCCACGCCGCAATAAATCATTTAATGACCATAATCATATCTATTAAACGACATGAACGCAATTTAGCCCAGATGAGACTGGCACATACTTCTTGTAGAAGATTTCCGAGTCCGAAGGAACCGTCTATTATGGCTCACGCATAAGTCCAAATCATACGAGATGAAAATTAGACCAACTTCGTCTCGTCTTGCTCCTCGCGTTTTTCTACCTTGCCTTTCCAGATCTCGACGGTATTTTCTGTCCTCTTTGAGCCACTGCAAGGCGACATTGTATAGGGCTGTTGACGCTGGGAATTGCATGGCAAGGGAAGATGTCGGAACAATTGGCCAAGCAGAAGGTGGTGAAACAAATGACCCAAAACGCATGTGAGCAATGTGGGTTGGGAAGTTGTTTAAGCCGTCAAAGATATGTGTTGCATCTATGTCAATGTTAGCCAACGTGAGTTACAACTTGCTATAGTAATGACAGGAACAGCCTCACACAGAATTGTTGCCCCTCTTGCTTCGCTATCACGCTTAAGAAAATTGAGCAGATCATCACGCACGAGAACATCTAAGTCGACGGTGACCTGGAAAGAACGGATTACACTTCGGTGCCGCTATGCATGCCGTGAAAGGTATCGACCTCGTCAAGTAATAGCACATCCCATGGAGCCATCAAACCAAAACATAGCTGGACACGACGCCTTTCCCCATCGGAAATTGCATGCATGTGCCAGTCCAAATCAACGTCCAGGATATCAAGTAGGGCATCCCGCCGTTCCTTGTGTCTATATCCACCAACTGAATCCAAGAACGCTGAAACTACAATATCACCCCGGACAACCGGGTTCGTCGCCCTGAGGCACTATGAGATAGATGCAGGGCAGTAGAAACTGGTGCAGTATACGAACCATTCCGTTCCTAGAAAAGTAACCCCAGGTGGAGAATCTCGAAACACGTCGCGATTTTTGACTCTTAAATCAGCGCCTTGTGCTGTTACGAGTCTTTTCCCCGCCAATATCTGCAACAATGTGGATTTCCCAGCTGAGAAGGTGGGTCAATGAGGCATGCAGGAAGAGTGGTTTGAGCCGACCTCCATTAGCACCGATGAGGATGGTCCGCGAGCCTCGCGGAAGATGTAAAGTTATGTCCAGAAGAGATGGGGGGGCGGAAGTGGTATGAGCGTAAGTCAAGTTCAAAACCGAGATATCAGTGGCCTCGTCTGAGGCCATAACAGTTGGTAACTCAAATTGATGGGATAAGCAATATTTGAGTTAATTGCCGACCGTGCCAACCGTGCCGTGCCCGTGGCCCTCATTGAGACCTCATCGATGCCTCATCGATCATCAGCAGGGGTGAGCCGACAAGTTGTGCCAAATGATGGATGCCAAAGAATTCAATTGGTGAATCCAGACATGGTACTTAGTTCTCTGTTCTGTGCTAGATCCTTTTAAATAAATCTGTATTATTATGCTGTCAAACTGTTGCTGTACAGATATGAGACATGACTAGATTGCGAAAAAGCTTGGTAACCATGCGGCTCCTAACAAAGCAAAGAGTAAGACGAGTTAATGACATCAAGTTACTATATCAGTCAAAAAGACTCTTTGCACACCTGGTTCCATCATTATGAAGCTGAAGCTTGCTGGTGGAGCGCAGGTCCGCTTCAAAGATAGGAAATAAGGTGTGGATGTATGCGAGGACTTCCTTGCGAGTTACCTGCGGATGGGCGACAGTGTAGCGTTGTAGATATATCTTATGATGATGAGTCCCCAGTGCTGAGAGGATGTCTTTGTATCATTTTGGCACTGCGATATATATCGTGAGCGTTGGCATCATGTGTGCTTGAAGTTTCTCGAGTGTGAATGAGACACATGAGGCAGACTTTTGTTGGACTGATACAGTTATTGATACCGATCCTGTGCAGTGTGTCCCGCTGCTTCTGCTTGCGAACCTTCGTCCACAGGAACACGTTCAAACATGTGAGTGTCAGTCTAAGTATGAAGGAACAGTACACATGTGCAAGTTATCCCAACGCACCCTGTATTGTTCTTGAAAGGTGCTCCTATTGGTGTAGGTTGGCCCTGTCAAATGCGACTGTCTCTTCAGCGCTTCAGCTCTTTGACTTGTTCTTTTAGCTTTCATCTGCTCCTCCAGTAGGTTGATATGTGGGTTTGTTGGCTTTTCATTCCTCTTAAGCTCACTGTACCTCTGATATTGAACCAGTTAATGGGTTATTAATGGAAAATACAAACATCTTGGATTGTACTGCTGTGTTTGACATTGACCCTGTTCAAGTTGACAGCCTCGACGGTGTACTTGTCCAACTCGGCTGAAGCGTTGAGTGAGTTAATGATCAGATCTTTCATGCTTTCATGTCAAAAAAGGCACTGAGTCGCCAGTGAGGGGGCAGCATCTTGAGTGGCCGCCGGTTAATGGTTATTGTCCTAATGTCAATATCTTGGAGGATGCATATCACAGGAACTTGTGGTTTGGCGCTGCACTCCGCTTCGCTGGTAAACCATGGAGGCGTATACGAGTTCAGAAGTTGATGAGAGTGTCACAATTGCGCGCTGAGTTGCTTATGTAACGTCGTCGGTATCTTACTCCGTTTCCAGTCTCGTCCTTTCCTCCCGCCAGCACCACCAACTCCCACTGGTGCCACAACTTATCCCTTTCCCCTGTCTAATTCCTATCACATTCTTTTTTCTTTCTCTTCTATCTCATACCATGCGGCTTGGCGTTCTTCACCCTCGTTGTGTTCCTTGTGATGACCCCGCCCCTTGCAACTGCGCTGCTAATGAGGACTGCATCCAGATAAATAGGTTTTTTAAATTCCATATCGTACAACTCTACGAGCTTCTCATTGCTTCATATCAGGAGTTGTGATTCCTGCGGTCAAACCCAATGTATGGCCAGGGCCAACACTACCTCCCAGGCTTCAAGTGGAGTTAGCAAGGGTGCAACCGCCGGTGCGATCATCGGCGCGTTGTTGTTTCTCGCTATAATCGTTGCCTTGTTTCTCTGGTATCGTCGGAAGCTGCGTCTTCGTAAGAGCCTTGCAGCTCAGACAGAAAGCAAAAAGGACATTCCTGCACCAGCTGCAACCGTGCTCAATAGGCCTGACCCGATTGAAAAAACTCCTACAGAGCTTAGCAACGTTCGAGTCTATACCGTTTCATCCGATACTACCATCGACCTCAATCCAGAATCCCAGCGCACCTCACCTCACAGCCCTCGTTATAATCCCGCAAACGTTAATCCTTTCGATGATGCGACTTCTATCCAGACAGCTGGCACGGAAGGCACGAACGTTATACCCATCACCCTTGTTTCTCCAGATACTCACCGAGCATTTTCAACTTCGTCAGAAGCCACGACTTCGATATCACCCGTTCGTCCCGATCGCTCGCCAGAGCTGAATCTTAACTTGGATCATGTCAATGTTTCCCGTGATTCTGTTCGCGGAAATAATCGCTATCCTGCGTCACAGCGTTCAGGTGTTTCAGGAGTATCATCTAGGAATTCATACATGTCCAACGCGAGTTTCTCTAGCGATTTCCTGAACGAGGCTCCCGTGATCATCACGCCCAACAAGGGTGCAGTTCGACAGGTCCTGGGAGTTGTAAAGGCTGAAGTCATCAAAACCTCTGGATCACTTTCACCTAGCAGTAGCTTGGATGGGTTGAAACCACCATCCGTTGTCTCACGGCCCTCTGTTGGCTCTCCGCTGGCGTCCAAATCCTTTGGACCAGCAGATGTTGTCAAAGAAGTTGATGATGAGAGTGAAGCTACTGATCCATTCAGTGACGATGCATCTGGTGCGAATCATGCCACTTCTCCAGCCGCTTCGGTGACCACGTTTGGTCATTCATCAACGGGCGCCGCCCACGATTCCCATTCGGATTGGATAGCAGAGACTCCGAATCTACCTTGGGCGCGTTCCAACGATGATAGTCGCCCGTCTAGCATTAGCACCCAGGGAGGTTCTTTCGTCGATATCACCAGTGCCAAGCGTGTAAATGTTGGATTGAATCTGAATGGGTCGCAAACGTCACACCTCGGTCTTGACGGCACCTCTCATTCAGCATACAGGGCGGCGGTGGGCAGACTAATCAGCCCCACCCAGACGGTATCGGAGTCATTACATGAACAGCAACAACGAGCGCTCGCTCATGCTCATGCGCAGGCACAGGCTCAAGGCGTAGTAGACCAGAATAAGCGGCTTTCGGGTTCCTCTGTCTTGTCTGGCACGTCCACTCGTGCTGATTCGATCCTAGAATCTTTCCCTTTCGTACCTCCCTCTCCTATTTCCAACAGGCCTGTGCGGTCACCGCCCGTGTCTCCTCTAGGGCAGCAGTCCTTCAGTGGCCCTCCCTCACCTTTGGGCCACACAATAAATGTTTCTCCACCCACCCCGCGAGTGCAGCAGTCTTTCACAGATAAAACAAAGGACCATGCTGATGCGCCATTACCCCCGCCCCCTGACCGCCGGATGCTTGGCTTATCAAATGCCTCTGAACTATCAACATCGTCCTCGGGCTTAGGCTCCTTCCCCTTCCAAATCGAGTCCGGGCCTGGAATGGAGGGTTCCGGCGCTCCTCCTAGCGTGTTCAACGGCCGGCAGCGGGCTAGCTTGGACACTTTAGCTCTCACAAGCGACCTGTCTTCCTACCCACTTGGGTTTGATCGCGAAAGCACCCAAGTAACTCCAAAATCCTAGATGTCTGTATTCCGAGTTGGATTTATAAAACTTTCTTTCGGGGTCTAGCTACCCGCGGGTCATCTGCATTGTATATCCCCTTTCTTTACTTCTACTTCTACTTTTTGTTTTCATACACCTCGCTTGCGAGCTTGATCTTTCTACTATCATGGTCAAGGGATTGTTGGCTGTTTATCGAAGGCGCGTAACAATTATCTATATTATATATACTACGTATCTGTCCAAGTTTCATTACTCTGAGTCTATGGTGTTGTTAGCACCGCCTTGTACTTGCGCAATGTAACCAATGGAACTTGTTTAGCGGAAGCTTTAGTGATTAGGACTCATTTTATGTAATCATGCACCTGCACTTAATAAGAAGTTAACGCTAAGTCTTATACAGCGCTTCTAAGATGGATAATGAAATCCAGCAGCTTGTAGAAATGGTAGGATTTTCGTTCACCTCTCGCGCTCGCTATTCCCCTGTATTTATATGCTTCGAGGGCGCGACAGCCGCCCAAGCCCGAGCTGCCCTCAGACAGTGCAAAGATGTCATGCAAGCGGCCGAACTGTTTTTCGAAGGAAAGTTCGACCATGTGAAAGATGGGGACGACGTGCAGATGGCATCTAGCAGTGATGTCAAACGACGGGCCAGACCCACAGTACGTCCTTTCATGATCTACTCCGAGTGGCTGATACGTACATTTCTCATCTTGTAGACCCCAGATGCAGTAGGCTCTGAAGATGAGCAGGAGGGGAATGGGGAAGACGAGGACGAGGAAGGTACGCGAAACCGATTCCTTGACGTGATTGTAGGAACGATATCACTACTATCACAGGAGCTGACTACATGGACTACGATTCTGACTATGAAACCAAAGAGGACGGTAGTACGGCTGTTACAGATGTGGATCCATACTCTGGTTGGAGCTCTTTCCATCCTTCTTTAGTTGGCGGAGCTCATGGATCAGTTCAGGCATTTTTTTCTCTAAGGATCGCAGAGAAGAAGTGATAGAGGTGGAAGAAAAACCCGAAGTCGTGTATATCCCTGGCATCAACGAACGAGTGAAGCTCATGACTCAAGGGCAGTGGATGAAAGGTTGTCCTGAGGGCGGAGAGCAGAGCTTCTTGTTTGGCTTATATTCGCAGCTAAGCGAAGGTCAATGTGCATGTCCCCATTCATGCGGTAGCTCGGTGACGCGGAAGAAAAGTGACTTCTTTGCCATATATGTGAGTGAGTTCTGTTCTTACCCTTAGCTGACTGTTGACAGTCTCGGCAAGTCCGAATTTTCGACCTACATCGCCCAGTTGCGCGATATCGCACATCAGACATGCCAACGCTGCCATTCCGGGTTTTGTTTTGCATGCGGGGAACCTACCTCGGCATCTAAAATCAAGCGCCCCACTGCTGCCACAGATGACGACCCCCTATTCCATTGCTCCAACTTGCAAGGCATCATCCTGGGTATTGGCCTTTCGATGCTCGAACAGCTTTTTTCGGAGCAGACTCAAGAACAAACCCAGGACTATCTAGAGAGCAAAGATAATAGAGCCAGGAGTTTCAAGCGTCGGAAAACTGAGGCGACTCCGGATATTGACGACGATGATAGCGTTTATTACGCCAGCGTTCAAGGTGGCAAGAAAAGAGGAGGTACCGGCTACGCTGGCGATCAGAAAGAGGATGTATGTTGTGATATGGTATATATACACGCCAGACGCTAAATTTCTATAGACTTCCGGACAAATCGAAGCACAGGCTGCACAGCGTGCGAAGGATGAGAAGATATCGAAGCTTCTTTCTGGGATACGTGTCTACCTCCCGAATCTTCATCGTAAGGGCGGTGGGCAAACGAGCGACTATTTGGTACATCCGACAGCCCTAGCACACCTCCGAAGGCGTTTCAACTATATCTGTAGCACCCTCTTAAGAAACGATTCTTTGGCGGATATGTCCGATCGGGCTATGCTTTATTTTGAATTACTGGAATGGCTCGAGGTAGGGTCAGACCTGTGTCCTTGCATTTTCAATTTACGGGCGTGTTCTTCCGCAGACGATCTCAAATCACGAGGCACTTGCCAGCATGATGGCAATGCCAATCATGGTTATTGCTGGAGTCAAAACAGTCATCACGAAGAGGTCTACAGCAAATTCTGATCATGCCATACGCGAAAGGACCATAATCTACGAAGGAAGCTCTGGCCCTCGAGAATTGTTAGAAGCCATCTCGATTCAAGCGCAAGCTGCGTTGAAAGGGCTGGAAGGGGTTAAGTCTCCTGATACACCTCCAGAGGAGCTCACGGAAGAACAAAAGCGTATGACGGTCGACACGAAGGGAAAATTGAAGGAATCAGTTGTAGAAATCTCGGATGAAAATCAAAGACTGCTCAGTTTCTGCCGACGCATTTTGGCCACCGCAAATGCGATCGATCGGTCCTTACGTGACACGAAGGGGGATGCATTCGTTGTTCGGTTACACGCTTCATTACCCAAGATCTCTACTTCCTCTTCACCCCACATTCACGTAGAAGCGGGTGCGACAGAGGCAAGTGCCCGGGAGGCCTACTTGGAGTGGGCAACTAGAGTGAGATTTGAGTATTGCGATCTGACTGTCCCAACATCGGATAAGGATCCAGCACGTGAAGAGGAAAATTATTCACCACATTTCAAGTTTTATTACAATAATGAAGCCCGTATGTTGGCCCACTCCGATATTCCAAAGCGGTCGCTTGCTATCGCGAAGGAGGTGTGTAGTTTTCTAAATAGCACCCCCTCTGAATGCTTAGCTACATTTCCATAGCTTGCGATTCTCACCACAAACTTGCCTGTGGCTTGGGACTCCTCGATTTTTCTGCGCGTAGATGAGACGCGTGTGGACGTGATCAAAGCTCTTATTACAGGACCTGAAGGAACCCCGTATGTCTCGGATGTTTCTATACTTGCCATCCTATCTCACAGAACCCTCAGTTATTACAACGGATGGTACGACTGACAATTTACGATAGTTTCTTACCCATGTGTTTTCTGGCAGTTATCTGTTCGATATTTTCCTCGGCCCAAGTTACAACCAATCACCACCGAGCGTTAAGTATATGACGGTGAGTACTGTATCTCCGTCATCAGGTTCACCTACAGTATGACTCTGTCTCAGACGAATGGCGGAAAATACCGTTTCAATCCAAATCTTTATGCTGTAAGGCAAATTTACTGAATAAACTCAGTAACTGGTCAATTAATACCTTTGCATCCCTCGTCTAGGATGGCAAAGTGTGCCTTTCTTTGCTGGGAACATGGTCAGGCCCTGGCTGGGTTTCAGGAAAATCCACTTTGCTCCAAGTTTGTAGCTTAAGTTCAGGAAATAGATAATAACTGACATAGTGTATAGGTATTAATCTCAATACAGTCTATGATCCTATGCGATGAACCATACCTCAACGAACCTGGCTGGGCTTCCAGTGCCGGCACTCCTGCATCCCACGCCTGTAAGCCAGCTTTCTACCCACTCGGCGTTCATTAACATGTTATAGATTCTGCCAATGTTCGTCGAATGGTGGTCCGGACTGCTGTGCGTTTTGATATTACTTAACCTTGAATATGATTTTACGGAAGAGCTATCCAGATGCTCGGTAATCTGAAGAATCCCCCAGAGCCGTTTGGCGACATCATTCGTATACATTTCCGTCTCAAGGCGCGAACGATCAAAGCGCAGCTTGACGACTGGTTGAGCAAAGACGATGGAAAAACTACCCAGTCTGATGGCGCGTATAACAGTGGTGCTGGGGGTGGAAGTGGCAATGGATTCCAGAAAGATGTAGATGAAATGAAGGCCATCCTCACTCAACTGGAGACCGGGACCTCCTAACTGCTTACGTTTGCTCGATTGATCCTGTCTCTTGCTCGGGTATGCATGAGGAGACAATCAGTCTTATCGTCATACTATGTAATCCCCTGTTAGGGCAGGATTGGCGACCAGTTTTCATTTGTAAGAAGCTTAAGTTATACTACAACATACGAACGGGCATGGGACTCCATAACATCAATCTCATTTTGAGCCTAAAGTTCGAGGACATGCTCCAGGGTCAGAGGCTTCATCACAACGAGTTTCGAGTTTAACTTGTCGAATATCGAAATTATTGTATATTTCATCGGACAGAATAAAATTGATTATTTGAATCAAATGGGAGTAGGTTGTTTTGTGAAACATCAATCATAGCTCTTTGAGTCACTTTGTGCCCCAAGGTGATTATCGATGATCGTTGCACATCATGATCAGATCGGCACCTCTTTGCAAGGTTCTAGTTTCAATTATCATGCATACCACAAGCTTTTGGCTCCATAACAGACTCGGAACCACGCAATTATATGCATCGGTCCAATCCCTGACCAGCTTTCCCATAGATGCCCTTCAGTCAGGACTCAGAAGGGCTGGGTCCCTATTATTCCACTCGTCCCCGCTGGCATATCGCGAAGAAAATCTGCAACGGAACCCGCGACGTACGCTTGCCGAGAGTGGGTCTGTGCTGCTTCCGGATGTTTTCGGGGGAATAAGTTGTGTTTCTAGCTGAGGAGCCTCGTTGCGCCTCAGGAGCTCTTCACGAACTGGACAAATGTCTGATTGACGGCAGATTGCAACGTGTCTACAGGAATCTTTGGCCTTCACTACGCAATTTCTGGCTTTGGGCGTCACAGGAGTACTCGGACGCGACCTACGTTGACTACGAGCAACAACGGTCCACTTTCCGGGAAGTGCTTCAGCGACCTGTCCAAGCTGCTGGCATGTACCGTGCTATCTATGGAATTAAAAAAGGTTGGTCTTCAGTTTGCTTTCAACCTTCTGATATACGACGGTATGATGTAACAGGTGACAGAATCGGAATATGTTCTCGAAATTACCCTGAGTATCTTGTCGCTTTTTGGGCTTGTCTTGCAAGATTGCCACGTTGCAATCTGTGACTTCGACTCCAGATTTGATCGGCGCTGTTTCGGTCCTTGTCAATGCGTCAGTCGTCGAGTATTTTCTGTCATTTCTCATGAACCTTCATAGCTGGCTTTCACTGGATGTTTTGCAACATTGCCTGATCAATACCCAGTGTAAACTGATTATTTTGGACCCGGAACGGGCGAACTGTTTGGAAGGGGTTTTGAAGAACCTTTCTGATGGTGGGGCCGTCGCTTTCTTGGTCATGGAATGCCGTGAAGGTAAGGGAGAATGGGGTTGTATGTACAACTGGCAGTCTGCTGTAGGGGATTTCGAGGGTACCGATTACGAAATCATTAAACACGGCCCCACCATCTTTCCAGAAGATAATGCGACAATAATATTTACTTCAGGTAAGCCACTTAATTTTTCACCCGCTTATCTTCATCTCTTCTTCTCTAGGCACTACCGGTCTACCAAAAGGAGTACTGAGTACCCAAGCGGATGTATTTGACAAATCTGTTCAACGTACGTACGTTCTGACTTGCATGAGTAATTTACCTTAACGCCATTTCTTTTATGAACCATCCATAGATTCTTGCTGCTACCTTTAGGGCAAATTTGAGACCGGGACTCCGAAGAAAACCCCAGGTTCCCAGAAGGGACGGTTGATTCCTGTTCCATTTATTTTTTCATGTTACTGGTTCGACCAGTTTAGTGGTATGCTATCAGACGAGCATAGGTCAAGATCGTGATATATGTTTCTCTAAAATTAGATGCTGGCTTCAATGAAGGATATGAAGATTGCGCTGATGCGGAAATGGGTTCCCGAAGAAGGTATGCAATCTGTACCAATCAGTATTATAATGCGCTTCTGATTTCTTGCGGCTGCCAGGTGGGTCAGATCTATATTCCGACCGGAATTGCTTATCAGGTCAGGTTACCAGGTTGATTAGGAATGAAAATATCAAAGCAATTGGAGGATGAGTTTTTTCTCGTGCTAATGCAGAGCTTGCTAGCTTGTCCTTGCCACCAAGTGTTCCTTCTATGACATTAGACCTCATGGACAGCTCTGTTGCTGGGTTTCCTCTCGAGTCTGTGTCGTTTGGGGGCGCCCTGGCCCCAGATGTACTTGCAAAAAAAGGCAGGCCTAATGCGACAGTGCATGTTTCCGTTTTCCTTGTGGCATGTTTCCTTCTTGATGGGACTATACAGGAGCCAGGGGTATGGATTGACAGAAACAAACAGTGTTGCTGTATCTATAAGTTGGTTGCTTCTAAATAATTTGGCCTTATTCATGATATTTGTGACACTAATCAACCTTCACTGCAACTGGAGAAGACTATACTCTGCGTCCAACAAGTTGGTGAGTAATTTGTTGGTGAAAGGATCATGCTTAACCGGTGTTAAAATTTAGTGGCCTGCCGTCCCTTGTTAATGATCTTATCATTATGGCAGGAAATGCATCTGCGCCCGTTGGGGCGATTGGTGAGGTGTGGGTAAGAGGGCCCAATATAATGAAGGAGGAATTTCTTCACATTCTGGACAGGAGTAAGTAATGACAATCTGCTCTACCACGATAACTACTGAAAAGGCACGTAGTCGATATTATCATCCGCGGCGGGGAAAATGTTGTGAGTACATAATCTTTATCAAGATTCTGTTTCGGTAGAGAACGCTCTTTATGTGAAGGCATTTTAGAAGTTGCTGCGCTCGGACTCGCTCGGAGTGCCACACGAGCGATTAGGCGAGGTGGTGGCTGCTATGGTTTCCTTGAAGTCATGATTCAGTAGTCGGGTGACTGAAGCATCACTTATAGCAACTGCAAGCACAAGGTGATTTTTTATCTACCGTTCTTGCCATTTATAATGTATTTGGCACTGCGAGGCTTCCAAAGTTCGCAGTACCTGTTACATGACACTCCTTTTGGTGAGTAGACACGGAACCTGAGATATCCCGCTGGTTAACACTTGTCAGAATGCACACCATCAGGAAAGATCTTGAAGGGAGAGCTTCGTAAAGTTGCCCAAGAAGCTTGGGAAAGGAGGTCGGGCACAGGGGCAAGCATTTATAAGGCTCCGTCGAAGCTCTGAACAGATGTAATACCCCAAATCACATGTAACAGATGCTGCGAACGTGTACAGTACAGAGTAGGTACTTTAAACTCAATGTACTTAGGTCGATGCAGGTTTTAAGCTCTGTTTGTTGCTGCTTTGCGGCGGCTTTGGCCTCTAGTCACGGGTATTGGTTTCGCCAGGTTAAGTGCCAACCGACTGGCATTGCTTGTCTCTGTACTCACCACGCAGCATAGGACCTAATGAAATAAATACGAAATGGATCCCTCGAGCTCAATGACACACAACCCTTCCCCGATTCCCAAGTCAGGGTCTTCTTCAGGTCCGTTCGCGTACCAAACGCGCCTTCTAGAACGAACAACCTCCAGGGGAAGCGGGAGCTCGTTGCAGAGGAATAATTCACAGTCAGGGATGGCGATTCTTACAAATACTACCGGTGCGCCAGGCCCTTCTGCGAGTCCAAGAAAGTGGGCTCCGTCGCATCGCGTCGCGAACAGTTTAGATGTCGTTCGGGGTAGATGGGAGGAACGCGCTAAAGAGGCAGCAGGAGAGGACGTTTTCGAGATATCACCTACGAAGGGTGAAGGCTTCAGGAGTAGGCCACTGATGATGGGAAGCACTGATCCCCCCCATGACTCGGCCAGCCCGAGTGCGCTATCTGATTTTCGACCAACTACCCCACCCACAAAGAGGTTGAGGGATACTGAGCTTCAAAGAACTCCTACTTACCTGAAGCGTCGTACTATGCCGGCGCCCATTCTTGCGTCTCCGTTGTCACCAAACACTACTGGCGTTATAGTCGAGTCCATTTCTGCAGCATCAACACCGTCACCAACGAACCGTATATCTCTACCACTACGATCATCGAAGTCCTCTCATTCTCCTTCTAGTCATGATGCTTTGGGAGTTCTTGCAGCCGCACCACCGCCAGCCGAGGGCGCCGCCTCTTCTAATCGCTATCGCCGATCGAATACCCTCGATTCGGCAAACTGGACAAGTTCATCAAGCGATCGACTCGATGAACGTATATATTCTCCATCCAAGGTTACATCTCGTCCATATGGTGATGTATCTACCCCTCTTATACCATCTCCGTCCACGCAACATCGGCCAACATCTCTATACAGCTCTGGATTTGACAACGACGACCGTCGCCCGTCTAAGGATACAACGCCGTCGAACGATGGTGCGACAGAATCATCCCGTTCATCAGTTTTCTTACCCTCCACATCTGTCATGTCTCCGACTACTTATCGGAGCTCGTACATGTCCAACAAGAAGTCTTCTATGTATGGAGATAATCTGATTACGGGTCGCAAGCTTGGTAGGCACCTCCCCCGCATAGCAAGTGGTGATGGGGAGAAGTCGGAGGTGGAGACAAGAGAGGACGAGAACCTCGACCGTCGTGACGGACATGAAAGGCGGACTCGTGATTGGAATGTACATGCTCCGCTGTCACCGGAGAAAGCTCTCAAGCAAGAACTCGTGGGTGGTGTCGCCCCTAACGCGGATGATGTTGCGGGGCTACCTGGCCGACTACAGCTGAAAGCTCCGAGTGTTCCTTCATCACCTTCACCATCATCGAGGCTGTCGGGTGGTCTTTGGGCCGATACTCAACGACATCTAATACATGCATATGAGTATCTATGTCATGTAGGAGAAGCTCAACAGTGGATAGAGGGATGCTTTGGAGAAGAACTCGGGTTTGGTGTCGTGGAGATGGAAGACGGTCTGCGGAACGGCGTTGTTCTAGCAAAGCTTGTGCGGGTTTTTCAAGGTGAAGGTGCCGTGAAGAGAATATATGAGGTGAGTGTTTCCACGATCGTAGTAAGAAGTCCCCATACAATCATTCTATAGGCCCCAAAGTTGGACTTCCGTCACTCGGACAACATCAATTACTTTTTCAATTTTGTTCGCCAAGTTGGTCTTCCTGAAGTGAGCTGTCCTTGTAACTTGCCGTAAGTAAATAAGTAACGTGCATTGGAACATTGACAGGGCTTCATCTTCGAACTCACTGATCTATATGAGAAGAAGAATCTTCCAAAAGTCATATATTGTATTCATGCTCTCAGGTATGTCTTCTGACCTTGAGTATCTTCCAAACGATCGATGTATTTCCAGTCATCTTCTTGCTCGTCGTGGAATGGCGGAGCGCATAGGCAATCTTCTGGGACGTCTCCAGTTTTCCGATGATCAGTTACAGAGGACTCAGAAAGGTTTAAAGGATGCAGGTGTTGCAATGCCTAACTTCGGTAACGTTGGCCGCGAGTTAGCGAAAGAGATCAACGAAGAACCTGAGGTCGACATCGAAACTGACGACGAGCGTGAGCAACTTGCTGTGGTGTTTTATCATTATTTGACTGTGTGCTACAGGTCGAGATCGCCTACTAATAGAGAACGAGGCCTCGATCACTGCCCTGCAGGCTGTTTGCCGAGGCATTATATCCCGCAAAGCCCAAGCCACACTCCGCGGCCGTATGCTGCTAACTGAGCGTCACATACCCAGAGTACAAGCTCGGTGTCGAGGATACTTACTCCGGGGACGTCTAGAGCAACAATGTCAAGCGAGGAACGATTTGACACCTTGGGTTGTGTCACTCCAGTCTCTTGCTCGTAGAATAATCATTCGGAGGCAATGGCGTTTGTGGCTAAGTCAAGTCAGAGCTTCTGTGCCCAACATGGTCAAGGTACAGGCTCAGCTTCGAGGAATCCTTCAACGCCGTCGTTACTCCCGATTACGAACAGCGTTACGGACCAGCAGTGTCGCGGTAACTAAGCTTCAAGCCATGGCACGCGCCCGCACGACTCGAAATGCTCATTTTGAGCTGGCCAAAACATTTGGACGGCCTTCAATCAATTTTGCTGTCGCCACTTTCCAGGCTCATGCTCGGGGTGCTATCGTCCGAACACGGGTAAAGAGAAGATCAATGCTTCTGTATCGATTTGCACAGAGTTTCACTGCGTTACAAGCATGTTGTAGGGGAGTTCTCATGCGACGACGGATGCGGACACAAATGGCAAAGCTTGACGATGTTACACATGTCATGGTTCGCATTCAGGCTGCTGCCCGCACATATCTGGCTAGGAAACGATTGCTTTCCCTTATTCGTGGACTTCGCAAGGCCACCCCCATTGTCACCGACTTTCAAGCTCGCGCTCGTGCTATTCTAGCTCGCCAGCGCCATCGCAATATCAACAAAGCTCTAATGGAAGCAAAAACTCTTGTTTCCGTTGGGGAATTCCAAGCAATTGCTCGCGCGAAGCTGAGCCGCAATCGACACAAGGAGCTAAACCGAAGCCTAGAATATGCTACTCCCGATGTCGTCGGGTTTCAAGCCGCAGCACGGGGAATGCTGTTACGACACGATTATCTCGCCTGGAGGGACCATTTGCACCGAAGTCACCCTATTGCTTCATTATTGCAAGCGATGTTCAGGGGTTCTCTGTTCCGGCGTTCCTTTAGGGCAAAGATGCAATATTATCGAGCCAATCTCAATAAGGTGATCAAGATACAGTCGCTATTTCGTGCGAAGGAGATGCGAGAACAATACAGACAATTGACTCTTGGCAAGAATGTCACAGTGGGGACCATCAAGAACTTCGTCCATCTTCTTGATGATTCCGAAGCCGATTTTCAAGAGGAAGTCAAGGTCGAAAGACTAAGGAAAAAAGTCGTAGAAAATATTCGGGAAAATCAGGCGTTAGAAAATGATGTCAGCGATTTGGACGTCAAGATCGCTCTTGTTGTTCAAAACGTCAAAAGTTTCGAGGAGGTCATCAAAGCCAGGAGGAAACATGGTGCTGATAGTGCCGCTGCGCAAGCGGCCAGAGCGTCTCTCCTTGCTGCGCACGGTGATCCTTTTTCTGGGCCCAATACCCTTGATCAGACTGCGAGACGGAAGCTCGAGCTATATCAACAACTTTTTTATCTGCTGCAGACACGAGGCGAATATCTCAGCCGACTTTTTATCCATCTGTCCTCAGACAACATACCAGAGAAGAATAGACGCTTCACTGAGAGAGTAGTGTTAACGCTGTTCGGTTATGGTCAAGACCGCAGAGAAGACTACCTTCTTCTCAAACTGTTTCAGGTAAACAACAAAGCTCCTGTCCCCCCCGTTTGCTCACATCTTCCAGCTTGCTATTCGTGAAGAGATCACATCCGCACCATCCATCAACGGCATCATACACGGTCACCCGATGTATATCAACATCGCGGTCCATTACGTTCGCCCAAAACAAATCACGTATGCTCGTGAAGCATTTCAGGCCATTATTCGAGAAGTTGTAGACTCGGATGACCTTGATCTTGAGGTAGATCCTTCGGTGGTATGCTCCGACTTCTGTTTAGTTTCAATCAACGTTGACGAGCGCTTGGCCAGATCCATAGGGCGCGTATTGATCTGGAGGAGATGAGATCCGGAATCAAGAGCCCAAGGATGAAGGACGTTAACTTCCGGGAAGCGCTAAAGGACCCAGACACTAGGCCGGTATACATTCGTCGTAAGTCCAACGAGCGTTATCACTTCGCAACATTCTGACAGCGAGAAGATCTCCAAGTATTGCAATGGTGGACTGAGGCATTCCTCACTGCTATCAAGCAGTCAACAAGGAAAATGCCTTATGGGATGAGATGTCTGGCGCGAGAGACTCTAATTCATCTGCGAGTGCGTTTATTGTTCCGCCATGCACATTAGTTTGCTACACAGATATATCCAGGAAAGATTTCCTGACGCTTCAGAGGAAGCATATGCTGCTTGTATTGGGAGGTTGGTATTCTATCGATACATCAACCCCGCAATTATGTGAGAATCTACAATATTCTAAGGTTTTTCCGATATCTCACCAATGAGAAACCAGTACGCCAGAAACGTTTGATATCGTTTCGAAAACCGTTGACGTTGCGGCTCGAAAGAACCTTGCTCAGATCTCGAAAATTCTCGCACAAGTCACTAGTGGTTCCGAGTTCAACGATGATAATCCAATCTACGTCCCCATAAATGACTTCGTCCGCAAGGCGATCCAAGAAATGTCAGACTGGTTGATTGAAGGTTCTTACAAGCAATGTACTCGATTTACACTGTTACTTAAAACTTCGGACCACAGTGGCTGACGTACCAGATGCTGAAGTCCAGTTCCATGCACACGAATTCCTTGATGCCACGGTTCAGCCCAAGCCTATTTATATATCTCCGAACGAGATATATACTATGCACGGTTTGTTATCCCAGTACCAGGGTCATCTCGTACGAGTTTCTTCATTGTCAGCGGCAACATCTTCTCACCACATGCAGGCCTTTGATCATGATCAAGATGATGCCTTAACAGTCATTCTTGCCGAATTGGATGGTGTACCAAATCTGGGCTCAGAGGAATTGAAGGACGCTAGAGATACGGCTATAACACTTGAGCTCACGAACCGTTTTGCTCATGTTCGAGGTCAGCCTGATTACGCTTAGTGAGGAGTACTCTTAATCAGGTAATAGATCCACATGCGGAGGAGAAAACTTTGTGGGTTCAAGCAAAACGAGGAGTTCTTGCTATCCTTCGTGTGCAGCCCGCCCAAGACCTTGTGGAATCTCTAATGCGGCCCGTCACAGAGGAAGATGAGTTCGTCTGGGAAGAAATATTAGAGGCTGAAATGGAGAATGAGCAACTCCGACAGATACCGCGGCGCCAACCTTCCACTGCTGCAACGGATTCAGCTTACCGTCTTGAAGACATACGGTCGTAGGTCGCACTCTAATTTTGGTGCATGCTCCGTCTGAATGTGATTATCAGCCTAAAATTCGGTGCTGTCAAAGCACTTGCAATTTCAAACTTGCTTGATCTGGAAAAGCAGGGGAAGCTTACCCGGGACGATGGATTCCAGGGCATACTGAATGCGATTGCAGGGGACGTTCGCAGCAAACACAGGAAACGCCTCCAGCGACAACAGGAGATGGAGCGCATGAATGAAGCTCTTCTACATCTGGCCGAGCGCAAAAAATATTTCGAAGAGCAAATCGATAGCTATCATAGCTACGTCGAAACTGCTATGAATACCATGCAACGGGGTAAAGGGTGGGTGGATGATGTCTCACGCGTCAGTATTATCTAACAAGCAACAGGAAAAAGCGATTTGTGCTTCCTTTCACGAAGCAATACTTTCATCTTCGTGACCTGCAGAAGTCGGGCGAAACCCCTCAGTTTGGCTCCTTCCTCTATACAGCCAAATACCTATATGAAAAAGGTATCTTATTGTCAATTGAACAGTATTCACCGCGTCAATTCGATAAGATTCAACTTACGATGTCTTCCAACACCCCTGGAATATTCACATTGCTGCTCGAGTCCAACATGTTTGGCCTTCCTACTCGTATCGCGTCCGAGGATGTGCGTATGGAGGATCTTTTACAAGCAAAATACGAAAAGCGTCCGTCACTCTCGTTATTCAATGGCAAGGTCAAAGTCAACTTTGAGCTGTTCCTGTATCAGATAAACAAGAAGTAAGTTCAGTAGATCCTCGATACATTTGTGCTGACCAACGTTTTCAGATTTTACGTATGATCCTCCTGATCTAAGTACTTCAATTTAGCCACTTCCATTGTATTCACGCTGTTGTATTATGCATTGATGACCTCATGAGTACTTTGAGAAAGTTTTCCTTATGACATCGGGTATGCTCGCCGCGCACAAGCCACTACATACTGGAGTAGACAGAACAGACATCTGGGCGTGCGGTCACCATGATCGTCATCGGGTTTTCGGCGGGGGTCTGGTATGACCCTCAGTAAAAACAAATGTCAAATTAAAGTCATGTAGTAGTCACAGTTGTGACTAAATTACACACTTTTTGACCGCAACATGACTATAAAATTGATGTGGATCTTGAACTCAAGTCCCATGTTTTCAAAATGGCTCGAATTGGATTTCTGAGCTTCATAATAGTCAGATTCTGGTCTCAAAATAAAAACAACTTTAGATGGGCCACTGCAGGGCTGAGGCACAGGTGCTTGTGCTAATACTATTGAGTGACTTACTATTTCCAGGATTGTTTGTTTGGTTCATGAGAAGTTAGTATTGTCATCGAAAACCAGATATATTGTAACATCAACAACTGAAAAGGGAGATGCTCAAAGCATCAAATAACCATTTTATATCACTCTAAATATACTGTATCTACTTAGTATGTTGAATCTATGTGCTCAGGCCTCACATGCACCTTGCAGCATTCATGCTGAGCAGCTGCATCAGATTTGGAAACGTGCCGAAGTTACTGATTGTCTAGGCCACTTTGGGTGTAAATTGATTTAACCATGCCTAGTACCTCAATAGGCCCTAATTGGCCTCAATCTGGGCACATCTTACTGTATGAACTATTTAACGAGGGCTAATTGTTTCACACCAGTCATGTAAATGTCTAAAATCGTGTAATATAGTCAAGTATGTGACCATAGCCCTTCTTTCAGGTGACCATCACATGGCTTCACATGACGTTTCGTTTTTACAGAGTATGACCGGATAGATGCGGTCAACGATTGGCACTCCGCGACCACTAAATAAGGCATTACAAAGCCTTACAACGCGTTCCAAGAATGGTAAGGGAGGGTCAAGCGCTGACCCTAAGGACATCATCCTGGCAGCGTATGAGCTTGTTATGTTGCTGTTTGGGTTGATGAAATAGTATTGCATTATATTATCTCTGACCGTCAGTTTTCTCGGGGCATTACCAGGCCTTACAACATGTCCCAATAATTGTAAGGGAGGGTCAGGAACTGACGCTGAAGGTAACATCCTGGCAGCGTACGAGCTTATTATGTCGTCGTTAGGGTAAACGAAATGGTATTGTACTACATTATCTCTGAGCATTATAAAGCCTTACAGCTGGTTTCAAGAATTGTAAGCGAGGGCCAGGCACTGACACTTGCCACCGCACACTGGCAAAGCAGAAACCCGATATCTAAGTATTCGAAGATACGAAATGTCATTGTGCTACAATATCAGTCTTTCTGTGTCACAGCAATGTCTTGTAGTCGCATCAAATGATTGTGGTAAAGGACCATGCACTGATCCATGTCTCGACGTCCTGGAAGGGTATGAGCTCGAGATGTAGCTGTTGGAGTATATTATGCTTTATTTTCTTCTACTGCCAGCCTTCCTGAGAGAGACGAGATTGCCTTATCGCTGTGTCGAATTATTTAACGACAGTTCAAGTGCTGACACCTCGCTTGATTTACGTGCACTGCATGAACTTGATGCGGCGCTGTTAAAGCGTATGGAAATGTATTATCTCTGAACGTACTGGCATGTCGAGGCCTTCCAAGCGATGGTGTCTGATTTTTCCGGGGACCTTCACGAACTGGTGTAGCTTGAAGAAGATATTACTGACAGGCTCGCAACCACCTTGTAGGACTCCGATGTCAGCTAATAAATACTAGGTATTCATTGTTTCGAGTTTACTGAATTTGGAACTAACCGATACCTGGGCTCAAATTTGTTTGCGACGCCTTATCATTATCGTTGGTTGCTGATTTATGCTCATTGCTGATCTGCCCGCTACCTAAGCTTGTACTCGCATGTGGCGAAACATTACGAGCAAGTCCTAGAACTCGCTGAAAAAGAGATGGAACACGAGGATGCTGATGTACGGATCTACACCTTTCTTGCAACCTATACTCATTGTGGCTGCAGAATAATTTTGCACGAGAGGCGGCGTATAATCTGTCGTTGATATATGTAACAACGGGAGCCATGCCACTGGCAGAGATGCTCTATCAATGTTGGTTGACTATCTGAATAGTATCCATCACGCTGGCATGTCTCGTGAGGATCGAGGGCTTGTGGAGTACCTCTTCGGTGACGACCATTCAGGTTCTAGTTTGTACAGCAACACATGAGCTTCAGGAAGAATTACTAGTCGATGTACTTAGCAAATAAAATGGTCTCTTTCAATGGAACAGTGGTGGTATCGCCCGAGGCATAAGTTCTCAAACATTTCCTGCAAGTATGTAGGTGTATCATCATTACCTTGCTGTTTCAAATCCGTAAGGATGACTCGTAGAGGAGAAATTGATGCAGACTCTTGAACATTGTTGATCCGCGTCATGATCATGGCTCAATGTCATGACGCCGACCGTGATGACATGGGAGTTCACTAGTTCCTTAACTAGTTCACTGGCAGTCGGTAGAATGCACAGCAAATTGATGCCAATAAAAGTCACACTAGTAATGAACAAAATAGAGGTGGCGAAGTAATACAACAATCATTTTCAGAGAAAAGTGAACCATACCAGCAAGATTCTTAATTAGAGGTTCAAATGTTCTGTCCCACCACTAATCATCTGCCTGAAAGTCCAAGCGCCGCCAATGCATCTTCCCGTCAGATTGCTCTGAGTCTAGCTAGTCTGGGAGGACACCACTCAACCTTCCACATCTCCTCACTATGAAATGAGCCACCAGCGCTGCTGATGCTCATCTCAGATACGGATAGTAAGAGGATGTGCAAAAGTCATGGCAAAGTCCTGGATTTGCAAGACGACTGAACCAGCTCAGACATTACGAGACGTGCTGGTAGGGACATAATGGGAGATAGGGGGTCACGAAAGGATATGTTAGCGGAATCGATGATGCCGGAACAGGGGAAGGGACCAAAAGAGGGAAGACATAGATGGAAGGGCCGCAGAAGTAGTGAAGTCGTCTGATCGATCAAGTTGGTTGAGGTGCATTCATATTTACTGTTCTTTGACAGCGGCTTCGCAGTCAACTGAGCCACCCTCAGTGCTGACGGGTTTATAGTGTTCTTTGACCGCAGCTTCGCAGTCAACTGAGCCACCCTCGGTGCTGACGGTTATGGCGGAGGCAATACTCTCGAAAGAGCGGTTCTCTTCTTTGGATTTGTGAGTGGGTCAAAACCTCATATCACCTGCGCTGGTTGCTTGGATGGCTTCGATAAGTTCGGACTGGAGTTTCTTTTTGAATACAGATATCAACTGATCTTGAATGGAAACGGGAAGGAAAGGTGGCAAATCGACCAGATAGAGGGTGGAGTGACGTGCGCGGACCTGGAATCTGATGTTCTTGGGGCCGGGCATGGTATTGATGATGTTAACGAGCACCCAGCAAACTGGACAGCAGGATTTTGAGATGGAGATTCGGTATACACATTCTTCCCTAATCTACACAACTCAGTCAGCTGACGATCATGATGGGTAAAAGGTGAGAACATGCCTGGAGAAGGGGCCCTAAATCATGCTTGGAGTCGGTAGCAAGATAAGCCATCACCGCTATCAAAGTAGCTTCACAGTGGAGGCATGTTGTAACAACCGGAGGCGTACGGGTGTGGTTTGGGTCAGGCTTCAGCTGTTCTTGGAAGGGAAGAACAACATTGTCCCGATGTCGAGCTGTCGTCCCAGGTATGCTTTGCCCCGGTTCGTACTTTTCAATGTAGGCTTTGAGATCGGTGATAAACTTTTCGGTCCCGATCTCAGACTCTGCCGAGGTCAGCTGACGAGCAATGGTTTCCATTGTCTTCCAATCAGGAAGGGTTGCCCTCCGATGATCCACGCCGAGGAGCGAGAAGCTGATTTCTGTGCTTTCCGGAAGCTTGACACAGGCTCGTTCTAAGACCCGAATCGATGTGAAGTGATCAACCAAACTCATTATCCACCTTCTAAATACCACGGGCCCGGGAATGTTGGAGCGTTCGGAGTCCTTCTTGTCGGGGGTGAAGTCTGTCCGAGTGAACTCCGAAGCCAAGGCTTCATCTTCCGAGTTATCTTCCCACTTGTCACCCAAATTATCCTCCTGACTGTTTTGGCCGTTACTAGTAACTGCACCGCGGCTACTAGACCCGTCCGAGTTGCCATCCTGGCCGCTATTCTTGCGGCCTTCACCACGAGGTTTTAGATAGGAAGCTAAACCTTTGGCTTCCTCGCTTCGCTGGCAGTGGTTTTCAATCAAATTCGAAATAAAGGACAAGCTATCGCTTGCGTCCTGGTCTTTGGGTAACCTGACAGAGCTTGACAGCATGTTCATGTGCGCCGCCATTGCCTTGGAATGGGATAAAGCAAAGATAGCTCGAACAGCAATAGAGAGCACATCAAACAACGGCCCTATGGTCCCGGAATCGGGGAGTCTCATCCCATTCAATTTCCGTAGGGCCCTATCCACATAGTCGAGGCGTACAGCATAGGCGATGAGAGAAGATGTAAGAAGGTTATGGAAGTCGATGGCTACGTCTGTGGAATATGTGTATGATCCTTTGGATGTAATAGCATCCAGGAGCTTCTGCGGAAGAGGGGCCGTATCAGTGGAACAGGCTTTGACATCTGGGTGATGGTCCAACAACTTCGGCAAATAAAGGTCCCAACCTGATTGGAGGAAGTTGAGAAGGGCGATGTCTGGTTGAACGACGGGTTGTTCAAACCGTGAGCTCAGATCTTGAATAGCGTCGCGATCAATGGCGCATAGCTGCTTGATCAGGCTAAGGGAGGACCAGCTATGGACGCGACGATACATCTTGGGCCAGCAGCTTGTGAGGATAAATTTGACAAAGATGCGTGAAAGTTCTTTTCGTTCGTCCTCAGGTAAGGTCTTGTACTCGTTGAGGTAGGAACGAATCGTTTCCAAGTGTGTTTCGAGATTCACTCGGGGGGCGCTATATTTGTTTTTCACCAAGGGGACACCATCCTGCTTTTTGCCCTTCTGTTTGCCCTTCGACCCCTTCTGGTCGCCCTCCTGGTTGTCTGGCCTGAGCTAGTGTCAAAACGCACACAAATCTCTGCTCAGAAGATGGAAGCGCACCATTTTTCTGGAGTCATCGTTAAATAATGATACGAATTTTTCTTGAGATCATCCCAAAGACTCTTCGATCTGGAATCGAGGACCTTGACCTGGTTACAGTTGGTTCCGTGTGAACAACCACGTTCTGGGTTAGCGATCCTTGTTACCTGTACGCTAGGAGGAAAAGAGCACTTGATATCGTAAAATTCTGGATCCACCAACTCTGAATCTTCTGACTGAAATGTGGATAACTTGAGCGAGATGGTACAAGTAAAAATGCCAACGTACCTCATGGCCCGTACTTTTATCGTCAAACATTATAAAACCAGATCCTGGTGAACTCTCGACTGCAGCAACAATCTCGTCCCTCCTCAACAAAAGTGTAGTAAGGGCGTCGAGGTAACCATAGCTTTGCGTATGAAAGCGACTGACTGACTCGGCATCACCAGGCTTAGGTTTCCATACCGGGAGACCAAGGCGAACAGTAGTAACCAGCCGGAGTAGGAGGATGATCCATCGGAATACCTCTGGCTTATCCGGGTGAAAGATGCCTTCTGGCTCACTTCTGGTAGCCTGCAATGGTGAATTATCCATCGGCCTGGCCCCGTCACGGTGGCAGTTCTATGAAACGCCACTGAACTGAATTTGAATTTGGATTCGCTGCCACTGTGTACATACAGTGTAGTACAAGCGACGACTTCCTCCCTACCTGCCACATACTTGTTGGGGTATCCAACCGGACGTCCTGGAGATGTCAGCGCCGCCTTTGACTCAACTCCCACCTCCTCCACTGCCGCGCGGATGGTCAGAACATATTGGTATGCCCTTTGCTCGGCTTCATTGGGCCATCACTTAAGCTTCTTTAAATCAAGCTCCTGGTGGTCAAACGTACTATTACAATGCCGAAATCCAGGAGTCTACGTATGTTCGACCGATACCCGCATTTCCTGTTATGCCTACTGTACAACCAGGATCGACCAAAAAGAAGGAAAAGCCCCTGGTTAAAACTCGCATCCCAAATACCGATTGGCTTCGTATAAAGACAACCGAGGGCAATATATTCTACTCTCACAAGATCAAAAAGGAGAGTGTATGGACGGTGCCTGAAGAAATCCAGGATGCAGTCAAGAAGCTCGAACGCGAGGAATTGGAGAAATTAGGCCAGTCCAGACGGGACGCAGTTACTGAAACAGAAGAGGAGGCCAGGAGAATAGAACGAGAGGAGGTCGAAAGAATCAAGGGAGAAGTACAAGCAATGGTGAAGCGGAAGGTCGAGGACGTTGCACCCATCGACGAAGTTGTTGTCACAAAAAGGGCTAGAGTCGAAGAGGATGAACAGGAAGACGACAGCGAAAGTGAAGAAGAAGAAGAGTGGCAACGGGAAGCGGCCGCTCAGCTTGCTGCAGAGGCAGAAGAGGAAAGGAAACGTTTGGAGGAAGCACGAAAGGAAGCGGAAGAGGAGGCGAAAAGATTACAGGCTGCCCAAATCAGCATGCCTGAACGTGTAGATTTGTCAATCGAGGAAGCGAAAGCTTTGTTCAAGGCAAGTGTATCGGCGAACTATCATCAGATATCTAACCCTTTTGTGCTTCGATCACAGGGTCTATTGAGAGAGAAGAACATCAATCCGTTACTTCCCTGGGACACCTCCTTACCTCTGTTCGTGGGTGACCCGAGATATGTCTTGCTCCCGTCAGTTTCGGCACGGCGGGAAGCATTCGATGAATATTGCAGAGATCGTGCTCGGGAGCTACGGCAATCTTCCGTTAGTAAAGAGAAGACTACAGCGAATCCCAAGGAAGAATACGAAAATCTACTAAGCGCAGAGGTGAGAAGTACCCGTTCGAGTTGGACCGATTTTCGTAGGACCTGGAAAAAAGATAGGCGGTTCTATGGTTGGGGAAGAGATGACAGGGAAAGGGAGAAGAAATTCAGGGGGTTCATTAAGGATCTCGGTGAAAGTCAGTGCTGGCCTTTCGTCCGTAGGCGTTTGTTGACGCTTACTGCAGAGAAACGCGTTGCAGCGGAGAAAGCTGAGGTAGATTTTTTTACTGCCTTGCGAGAACGAGGTGACATTCGACCAGGCCTGGTGTGGAAAGATGTGAGTAACCTCTCTGGGACAAAGGTGGGAAGTGCTCTATTCATTCTGGTTACGCGTAGGTTAAACGAAGCCTGAGTGACGATCCTCGCTACGATGCTGTTGGTTCTTCCTCGTTACGCGAAGAACTTTTCAACGCATTCTTGAACGGCAACCACTTATCCTCTGCTTCAGCGTTGAAGCCAGATACAACGACGAGGCAGGCCGGCAAAAGTGAAGAAATGGGAACACTAGATGAAGGTGAACAACAAAAGAAACGAAAAGAACGAGCTGTGAGAGAAAGGGAGGAGAAAGTAAGAACACAACGAGAGCGCCTGGAGGCTGACATTGGACGATCGAGAATGGGTATGGACCAGGAAGAGGGAGAGGGGGAATTCAAGTGCGCCCTTTATGAATCCTCACCCGGAACAGTTTCCGTGGCGCTCATCGCCGATTTGTTCTATGCAGGACTTTACTTACTGACGCCGTCCGAGACCCACAGGTACGAGAATGACCTAGGCAGGAACATATACTTAGCTTTTTCACAGATGACGTGGACTGCAGTTCTTCCACAACTCAAAACTGATCCTCGGTTCAGAAACTCCCCGCTCCCCCCAAACGTACAATTGGGTCTGTTTCACTCCCATGTCGGACATTTGCGCTCGAGGCATATGAATGATCTGCGATCACTCTTGGAGTCCCATGCTCCGTCTCTCGCGACCGCCTTTAGTGCTCTGCCTCATCCGTCCTTGCTCGCCTCTCTACCTGTAACCAAACTTGGACTTGGCCTCACAGCTCTAGAATCTGAATTTGAGAAATGGCAACGTGAACGCACTCATGAGGCAAGGGTGGCGTTCGATGAGATGTTGGCCGAAAATTCATTCGTAGAATTCTGGGGTAGATTGGGTAAGATTGGTGGTGAAGGTGTAGATGGTGGTGTCAAAGCCGACGAGATGGAGGATGACGAGGGAGAGGGTGGAGGTGGTAAGGTTGACATGAAAGCTCTCGCAAAGAGTGTCGATGTTGGGGACGTGGAGAAAGTATTGAAGGTATGACTTGTCCTCCAGATGCTCCGGCAATATTCTGACAGGTTCCAGAATGACAAGCGGTACATTATGTTCGACCACGTCCCGGAACAACGAGAGCGTTGGATAAGGGTACGTATTCCGCCTTGTCCAAATGAAAACCGCTGAGCAATAAATATAGGACTATCTATCGCATTTGACTGCTCCAAAGCTGTCTGTACATCTTCCACAGGCTTCTGTCGCCTGATTATCGTCGCGTACGTTCTGTAAGATGTCAAATAGAATCTAGGGACGACCATATGGGTTTAATCATGCCTTAATCACGAGGTTGAGCGCGACCTGAGAAAAGTCCACGAAGTTGACACGTCAGTGCCCAGCAGAAATAAATAGTCCTTAAGTCCTCAACCTTGCCATTGACCACTGGTACCCGAACAACTAATAGACGCTCGCTCTGTAGAGATGCGGCTCCTCCGTACATCCCTTTTTATTACACTGACCCTCCTCTCCTCCCATGTCCTTGCCGATGGCGCTGAATTCCCAAAAGTCAAGCATAACTACCAGGTGCGTAGTCGGATCGTTGAACACCGGCAGTACGCTAATGTCGACATTAGAGTGATGTTGCTCGCCTCCGCAAGATCGTCATAAACAGGCATGTCACATTCTGTCGACCAGTAGTCTGTGACTGACCTTCGTTCTCCTAGCTTGTATTCTCACCAGTAAGTTCCACCTCTGTTTAGAACCCAATAAAGCGACCAACCGTGACATAGAGAGATCTTCATTCGCGAATTAATTTCCAATGCCAACGATGCGCTGGAGAAATTACGAATAACGGCATTAACAGACAACGGTGTATGGAATGGCGAACCTTTGAACATCACAATCAAAGCAGTCAAGAATGAGGATGGAAAGGGTGGCCGTATCATTATCAGTGGTATGTTCCCGAGCGTTTTATCTGAAGTGTAGCAAGTAGCTAAATATTTGCAGACACTGGCATTGGCATGTCCTCTGAAGAGCTGATGACCAATTTGGTGCGACACCTTGATTTTGTACTACTCTGTCGTAGTTGTTGGCTGACTGCACTGAACAGGGTACGCTGGCCAAGTCTGGAACTTCGGACTTCCTCGCAAGAGCGGAAGGACAGGACACTACTGGCACCGGAAATTTAATTGGAGCCTTTGGACTTGGATTCTACAGCAGCTTCCTAGTCGCGGATCAGGTTCATGTCGCATCTATCCCTCCTAAATCTGAGACGAACTCCAAACCCGTACAACACGTCTTCAGTTCCTCTGCCGAGGACGCCTCTTTCGAGATATATCCTGATCCCCGTGGCAATACCCTTGGGCGGGGTACAGAGATTACCCTCCACTTGAAAGAAGACGCCACGGAATATCTTGAAGATTCTGTAATCACTAACTTGGTGTACGTGTTTTGCTTGGACAACATTGTGGCGCACGTCCTGATATCGCACAGTAACAAGCATTCTTCATACTCTTCGTCATTCCCGATATATCTGTTTACCCAGAAGACAGTAGAAGTTCCCAATGAAGACAGTTCGACTCCCTCCGCATCCACTTCAGAATCGACCGAAACAACCAAACCTCCTGTTCCCACAGAGGACGAAGATCAGGCTATTATTGAGGAAGTTCCAAGTGACGAAGAGAAGACATCGGATGAACCAATTCCTCCAAAGATGAAATCCATTGTGGTGGACGAGTGGGTGCAGCTTAACAGTCAACTACCCCTTTGGGCCCGGTTCGTATTACACTGGAATAGATCGTCTTGTTTTCTTACATGATTCTTAGTGATCCCAAAACCGTCACGGATGGTGGGCTACGCCTCCCATGACAGGAGACTGATGTACTGACGAAGCTGACAGAGGAATATTCATCATTTTACAAAGCCCATTTCAAGGACTTCGATAATCCTTTGGCTTGGCAGCACTTCTCTGGGGATTCTGGCTCTGGGGTCTCTTTCAAAGCCATCCTCTATCTCCCTTCCAAAATGTGAGATTTTTCTGAGAACTGTATGTCGATACCCGCCGACGCAAATCATATAGAACGGAAGAATATTGGCAGCAGCCGTTGGCATCTAAATTCAATGACATCAAATTGATGGTCAAGCGCGTTTTTATCACCTCAGACCTTGGAGATGAAGGCTTACCCAAGTGGGCCAGCTGGGTCAAAGCTGTTATTGATGGTCAACCGATGCTTGGATCTTATCATTCCTCCGGTACTAACACTTCACCTTCTACAGCCGATGACTTGCCATTGAATGTTTCCCGAGAGACTCTTCAGTCAAACCGATTCCTCAAACAGCTCAGAGGCATTATCATCAAACGTTTGATCCAAATCTTCACGAGGATATCGGAAGAGGAACCAGATAGGTTCCAGGAGATCCACAATACCTATGGTTCTATCTTCAAGCTTGGTGCTGTTGAGGACATAAAAAACCGCGACAAGTTGGGGTCTCTGGTTCGTTTTACCACCACACATAGAAATAATACATCTTTCGACGACGTAGGTCTTTTTTCTATGATGCGGCTTAATGAGCATATCTAATTATTTGTCCAGTATCTCGAAAACAAGAAAAAGGGTCAGAAACAGGTACATGATTCATATCTGGCTTTGCTACGAGTCCCTAAGAGTATTGCAGATCTTCTACCTTGCTGAGATAGGCAAAAAGTCAGAGGATCTTGCACAGAGCGTGTTTGTGGAGAAACTTTACGCTCGAGGCTACGAAGTCCTTCTTTTAAACGAGCCTTTAGATGAAATTTTACTGAGCAATCTCCGGCAATGGAAGTAAGTTGCATGTACTATTGTTCCAAGTATCAACTCCTAACGACTACCCTGCGCAAGAAACATACGCTTCCAGGATGTTGCCAAAGCAGGCCTGAAGTTCGGCGACGAAGGTATGGTTAATTGTGAACCCGAAAATCTACGATAATCACAGGTCATCAGATCTGGATGCGGAGGAAGATAAAGAACAGCAAAAAGCTTTGGAAGAAACGTTTAAGCCTCTTCTGGATTGGTTGAGGGTCCAGGCCAAGGATGTTGTCCGCGACGGTACGCTGTCCATGTTCCGGCACAACAAATGGTTAGTTGACTCTCTCTAGTGGTCATCTCGAATCGTCTTGTGAAAAGTCCATGCGCTGTTGTTGCAGCCATGGATGGATATACTGCTAACGTTCAGAAGATGATGAGTTCGTGCATCTATTAACCATAGGGAAGGGTAGGCTCAACTGTTCTAGGTGCCTCAAATGCGAAGAAAAATCATGGCAGGATCACGCACGACTTTGCTTTGAAAGCCAAAAATCTAGAAATCAACCCTCGTTCGCCATTGATCGAGGGGCTCCTCCGGCGTGTCGAACAGCTTACTTCTGAAGAAGACGAACAAAGGGATCCCGAAGAGGAGGAGGAATTAAAAGAAGTAGCGTCCATTCTGATTGATGGCGCGCTTGTACGCTCAGGCTTCGAAGTACCGGATAGCAACAGGTAAGAAACAGCAACAATTACAAGGTACTGCGGTCGTTGATTGTGTTTGCTCGCAGGTTCTTTGGCCGCGTAGACAGGGTATTGAGGCGGTCTTTAGGTGTTTCCGAGACGGCACCCACTGACACTACCGTGAAGCCGGCTCCTCCCGTGGACCCGGAACTGCCATCCCAGGAAAATGAACAACTTCCACATTTATCCCCCCTTGAGGAGGCTGATGACGGGAGAGCAAAAGTCATAATTCCCGAACACATGAAGAACGATGTGAGTCTCTGATCGTTTACAAATTGGTGAGGACTTTGCTGAGCTGCATCAGGTGTCAATCGAGATGGAGGAAATTGACGATGACAACAACCCCGTTGTACACGATGAACTCTGACCTATTATATTACCACGTGATATGTAGTGATGTGACCATTACCTAATACCTAACAATATTAGTATTTGCTGGTGAGCTGACTTCTACATTTTAGTCTGACCCAAGTTTGTGAGCTTTGTACCTCCGAGGCACTACAGAGCAATACCTTGCATTATACATGGCCTCAGGATTTTCTCGATTCCAACTTGCAGCGGCACTATTGGGTTCGTCATCGGTGCACCTCAAAACGTCTCATTCGCTGATAATTGTGTTGCAGAGTACGACAACGACCCCGACAATCCGGATGCGCCCCATCGTTCGGCACATGAGAGTGCAATCTTTGCTCACATACGTCGGAATGTCAGAACACGACCTCCGGTTGTATCCCATAGGAATAGCCATCTCAACGTGTCAATTGGAGAAGGCGGCGGCAGTACATTGGCAGGTAATCGTAACTCAACCTTGTCCCATCCGAAATCAAGAGCTTCGCGGGGTTCAATTGATGCCCTCCGTAATCCTTTTGGCCCTGACGACTCCCAACTGGAATACGAGAATGAGGGTGATGAGGAAGAGTTAGAGGTGGATCTCGCATCTTGGGGCCTCGACGCATTCATGCCTAAAGATAAGGCGTCAAGGACGGAGAAGGGCAAAGCAAAATCTACAGATTTGGCATCTTCGCATCCTGTGTCCACTGTATCTTCTCACCATCCTTTGACGAGCAATGATGCAGTAGTGACCGTACCCCGCCGCGCTTTGGGTGCGTCAAGATCTATGAGTGTTGGTGGAAACTTGGAATACTTTGGACCTGAGGGGCCCATTCTGGGGAGAGCGTCCTCGTCTAAGATGGACGATAGGCGTAGATCAATTGGTTCACCCCTTGATCTTTCAGTCATGAACCAACCTCTACAACGGCGGCGCGCATCATCACATACACTAATGCAAACTCATGTCCCCTCTTCTGAAGCAATTCCCTTTCCGACAACCGTTGGCAACACAGCCTCTTTGTACGCCCCGGAAGATGATGGCGTCTTACGCCCACATGCTGCTAGCCGCTTCAACTCACAACCGTCGCCTCACAAGCGCGCACTTTCAACTGCCAGTATGGGTTCAAGGCCAATCTTACAAGAACCCAGTCGCCACTCACGGACATTCTCGAATGCCACAGTATTGCTCGCAGACGATAATCCCTTCGCCCTTCAACCTCCGTCGCGTGCTTCTCGCTTTGATCCCAAAGCTGCTGCACATGCCCGGACGATTTCCAATGCCTCTATGGGCTCGCGCATCCTTCTCGACAATGATGGCTTGTCTGCCATAACAGATCCAGCTCAACTGGAGAGAGAACGTCGGTACTCTACAACTCTTGATTTATTGCGTCCCAAAGTGTTGGTTATGCCTAGCCCTTTGCAATCAGCCCCTGCACCACCTCCCCCTCCCAGCGACCAAATCAGAGACGGCTTTCTGCTGTCGAAGGATGGGCCACCTTTACCACCAGGAGCCCGATCAGCACGCCGTTCTTCGATGACTCTAATGATCGATGCAACCCCACCAGTTGCCTCGAATTCTTTCACGCCCAATCCTTTGGCGAGCCTCTCTTTGTCTCAAATGACCTTCCGCGATACCCTGCCATCTGGAACTCAGATGCATTCGGCTTACATGGACAGATCCTTCCCTCGGGCCACTCAAGATGGGGAACAAGTTAACATAGAAGTGACAACGCCAGATGAGGAACACATGCCTGAGGAACATATGCCAGAGTCACCCGTCCTTGAAGACCCTTCCAAGCCTCGCCGCCCCGCCGGCAAATTATATGGCAAGAGCCTTATTGATGACCTCGAAAATCGAAAGGCTCAAATGCGCAGCAAGCAGCGGTACGTACTTCGTTGTGGGCCTTAATCAGATGCTGAAAGAAAGACCAGGGTTTTTACGGGAGACCAGAGACCTTCAATGATGGCGCGAGGACAACGCTCCAGCACATTAATTGATCCAGCTGCGCTCCAGATGAGACCTAACTTACCCCGCACCAGTTCATACGAGCCTCAAGCCTCTCAGACACTTACTCGGCGTAACTCAGCTAATGCTAAACCATTGTTGAATTTCGACGGCGATGATAAACTACAACGGTCAAATCTTTCCCCGACAACTCTACCCAGTAGCCGCTCAGTCTTCGGGGTAGATACATTGTGGGAACGAGAAATGATCAAACTACGCGAGATCGAGGTGCTAGAAAAAGCCGAAGCAGAAGAACGAAGAAAACGGGAAGAAGCAGAGGAAAACAAGACTAAGAAGAAGAAACAGAAACGCGGGAGAAAGGTCACTACAGAGGCCAACTCGCCCCCTCTGACAAAGGTGGAGCAGCCTAAAGTCTCTACAGATCCACCAATGCTACCCGATATCCAGCGAGCGGCGCGCAGACCACCCCAGATCCCAGACGACGAATCCGAGAGCGACGAGGGTGAAGATGCAGAACCTCCTCGTATCCTTGCTGCCGAAGCAAGTTGGCATGCTGGATCTTCTGATGAAGAGACTGGACCACGTCGCACAACAGGAACAGGGCCCAGATATCCAGATGGGCGCCGACGTCGGCCGGGTGAACATGCTGACATCAACAGTGACGACGATTTACCGCTGTCTGTTGCTGTGAGTCGCGCAGCACAGCGGGTCACTTTGCCGGGTCTCGACGCAGATTCCGACGAAGAAGAACCCCTGTCAGCCCTACTTCGGAAACAACAACTAAACCTTCCTACAGATCTACAGGTCTCAAATCAGGCCAACGATGATGACGACGATAAGCCTCTCGGGTTGCGCGTATCAAGACTTGGTGCTCACAGTCAGGGGAAACCTGGAGACAATGATGACGACCGTCCTTTGGCATATCATCCCGAGCAGCAGCGTAGGACGCAGTATCAAATGATGGTTCAGCAGCAGCAGCAGCAACAGCAACAGCAACTCATGATGCAAGCGCAGATGCAAAACAACATGTTCTTCGGTGCTCCTTCGATGATGAGCCCACAATTCTTTGGTCCCCCGATGATGCCAATCATGGTGCAACCTCCCATCCAGGTCTCGTCTCTTCCTGCCGTGAATGATGAGGCAAAATATGGCCGAGTTGACAGATGGAGGCACGATGTTGCTGTCGAGGGAGATGCATAGTCCTTTGTGCTCTATTCTCATGTCAGACCTTGGCAGGAGAGTGCGTTGCTCTGATTCTGCATCTCAGACTCCATTTCTTTCAATTTTTATGATAGACTATGACTATTCATTAGACTATTCATTCATCACAATAAGACTCTTGATCATCACTTTCTACTCAGGGAAACATGGTCATACATAAGGAAAGCAAGTTATGGACAATAGTACCGATACTAGAGAAAGGGTCTGTGCAGGTACTTTAGGTTAAATATAATGTGCAGACGGTGTACATGGTATCTACTATGAAGGGTTGGCAATCCATAATTTGCGCTTGGGTATGGTGACGATAGAAACATCTCGTCTACCCATTTCATCTTCAATTGTTCTCTGTCTCATATCTTCATCGATATCATCGTGATCATCTGTCTCCGAGCTGCGATGCGCTCCGTGAGAAACAGAAGCATCGTCAGAAGCCACAGTAGCATGATAAGGTGGATGATGAAAATAAGGGCCTGGTGGTTGAAGAGTGGGTGGCGGAGTTGGGGAGGTTACTGCTTCCTGGCGATGGAATAGGCGGCTGCATATGATAGCAAGTATAGAAGTTTTTGGTCGAAGGTGCCAAGCAAATGTGAACATCGCTATGTAAAATGCAGTGGTCCAAGCCAAGAACACAGCGAAAGCGGCTCGAGACGCACGAAACCACAATGCGATCAGCGTGATGACACAGAGTCCGAGCAGCGACGCCTGAAGAAGGACACGAAAGACAATTTTCGAAGCTGAGGGAAGGGAAAGAGGAGGCTGAGTTGTGATAGTGGTGGAAGTTATCAAAGCATCAGCAGTCGCTAGGGTTGACGTTTGGCGCGCCCTGCGCGCTTGACTAATCACATAGTCGAGTTCTCCCTAAATAATTGGACAAGTTATTGCCAAGGGACCAAACAGGAATTCCTGACTTACCACTGCATTCAAGCTCCGCCGACGTTGTAGCCAATCAATATCCCCCAAATTTCTCGATTCAAGTTGATGCGGCGTGTATTCGCCTGCAGGTATGAGCCAATTTCCGCTTGTCCGACGAGGCCTGGGCCGATTGACAACCTCGAAAGCTCTCGTTGGGCCAGCAGAATTGAAGGATTCGCTGTCACTAGATAACCCGCCTTCATGCAGATTACTCGACAGGCCCCAGGAACTGGTTCGAGCTCGAGGTGATGAAGGCGGTGGAGTATCACCAACACTTCGAGGTGTAGCAATCGGAAACTCAACAATTGAATCCACCTTCTCAGGTGAACCAGGGGAGATGGCCCGTTCCACTTCATGTTCCTGACTCCGGACGCGGCCCACAAGCTTATCACGGCGTTCGAAACCCAAGAAGATGACAAATAGGCCGGGAACTAGACCGTATAAGCATACGAAGAAGATTAGACCAGCGATCCCATGCCCAGTTTTCAGATCTGGAGAGCGCCCAGACGACGGACCCACGGCTGAGATAGTCGTGAAAGAGGTAATTAGACCAGCGATGCCCGAACCATATGCGGCGAGCAGGAGCAAGGCAGAAACGACATGGCGAAGCGGTCCAATTCCATCATCAGAAGGGAACAAACGGAAAAACAGAAAGACGGGCTGCAAAACGGCCAACGAGACTGGAGCCAAAACCTTGTGGATGATAGAGGTGTCGTATGGATAACTGGACAGTGAAGGGGTCGTGGGTTCAGGTACAGATGTGTTGCTACTTGGTGAGGGAGAAGGAGAAGTGGAAGTGACCATAGATGCACACTCTGACATGTACTGAACGCTCACGCCGGATCCATCAGCGTTGACGCCAGTCTGGAGTTGGCCGTTCCCATACCCAGACCAGGTCATACCAGATGTTGTGATCACACCCGAATACGCCCGCAGGAGCCAAACCTCTGATAGCAAATTTCCTGCAGGGTCTTCGCCGCCAAAGACCTATAAAGAGGGGGGCATAAGTCAAGCAGAGGCGGTAAAATAGCAATAATGATGTACAATTGCATCAGAAGAAGCGTTGCGCGACAAACCCACGAGCCCAGAAGGATATGAGAAGGCCGCGGCACCCATCCGGGGAGTAGGAAATGTAGGTTTTTGGGCACCAGATGCTCCAGGGTCACCTGAAGGCAGTATTCTACTCCAAGTGCCTCCGTCGATATCAAGCACGGCCTGACAGGGAATTCAATAGGCGTCAGATAACAAAAATCTTGTAACACACCACTTCTCCGCTCGCCAAACCATTGTCATCTTCCCACTGGGATGTGTTAAGAGTCCCAAGAAGGAGAAACACCTGAGACGAAAACGAGGTTGAGAACGCATTCATATTGGCAACGAGAACCGGGCCTGTTCGAGGTGCAGCGCAAGGCTTCGGGGAAATTTCTTGTTGACTTTGCACATTGATGACATATGAATCTTGGGCTTGCGTACAATCAAGCGAGGATGTCGAATTGCAACCCCCTACAGCAACTAACTGTTGAGAGATAACTGTCCCAGCTGAGCCGACTCGTGCTGGAAGATTTCCTATAGTCAGTCGATCCCAACTGGCAAAAGTGTCATTCGGGAGATTTGATGATAAGGTTCCAGATATATTAAGTCTCCACACATCAGATAGGGGGTATGTCCAAGTATCATTAGACCCGCCCACAAGGTAGAGCGTGTTGTTCGGCCCACTAAGCATAGGATCCTGCACGGGAGGTGTAGAAATGTCGATGCCTCCCGACGCACCCGAACGAGGTAAAGGACCCGAGCCAGGAAAGACATTGATTTCGGACCAAAACTGATTGTTGAAATCGTACTCCTGCAATAAATTTTACTGAAAAGTTGGGTATTGTATGCGGAGAAACCTTCATACCCAGACATCCGAAAGTCCATTCCCGTCAGTTCCTTTGCCACCAATGACCACAAAACCATGGCGACTTCGGGGATGATAAGTATCATGACAACGAGAACACATATGCACACACTAGCTCGCTGCAAAATCTTCGCCAGCCACGGCTGCGCTCCTTGCTGCTGGCGTGCGCCCAAGGTTTGATGGGGGAGATGGGCTCGACCAAGTAAGGGTGTCCAGGTTTAGACTATCAATGCAGTCAGGAGGAAGACTTGAAGAATTAAGGACAGCGACTCACAGATATGTTTGTGACTGTACAAAACCACCTCCAGATTGTCCGCCGAAGATGATGATGGAACGACTAGATTGTTCGACGGAATGTCAACACGATATATGACGGGAAGGAGAAGCATACCTTGTATCGTCATAACCGATTGCAGCGTCCTTCAGCGGAGGTGGCGAGGGCCCATTGAGCAGACCAGAGAGATTGAGCCATTGAAGAGGTGGCACTGGCATGTCCGTCGATATGTTTTGTGCATTGGGAAACAAGGGGAATATAGCAGAAAGGAGTGTCAACAAATAAAATACAGCGGATATCAGGGCCATTCGTGAGGATAAGCCGACCACGGTAAAGGAGGGCTGGCCCGCCAGCGACCAAGAAGAGCTGCAGAGGAAGAAATTCCGCAACTCTACGATCACATCAAGATTTAACTCGCACCCCACGCTTTTGAGACCGTAACTTGTCGTCTGCCGCTTTGTCTGCCGATGAACGTGATATTCTATTAACTGCGGCGCCGCTGGTCCTCTTCTCATCTTCTTCTGAACATTATTACCCGAGTAGCAGCATGGACGAGTTGCGAGCACTGGGGCAGTGCCGCGGCTCAACACTATAAATATGTCCATCCGACCGTTCACGCGTTTGACACAAGTCCACCTTTCATCAATTGCAATCGCGACTCATCCCTCCAACAAAGTCGTGCCTACTCGACAATCATGCAACACAACTCGCTTTCTGCAAAGCGAACATTGACCGAGCAACAACGCGAATCCCTAGTGGCGTCCAACCATTCACCTTCAAGGCAACTAATACCTCTGAAACTACTATCTCCGTTCTGACCCCTTTGGTTGCTATGAAGTTCATCGCCAGATATGTCAGCTCGTCTTCGAAGCGTTGCAGCACGCGTCAGGAAGAGTAAGTGGCGACAATGAGCAGGCGTACTATATCTATCGTTGACGCGTCAGACGCGTCTTCCAGATGTGACGGAAGGATATACAATACCTCCTCCATTCTCCAAATCTTATTCAACGGGCGATATCTTCAACTCTGCAAACGACACCCTCCGCAACATCTTCCCACCTGCGTCATCAAAAACAGCGGAAATTGTTCTTGTCTCCCCAAAGAAGCGAGCGCGCCCATATCCAGACCAGGACTACGATGGGGATTACGCGATAGAGGGAGACGATGATGATACTGGAATGGCCCTTGATGGGCAACGCGTTGGCACCTCATTGCCACCTGACACGCCGACCCTGGGGAGACCTATGAAACTTCTTCCGAGTCGGAGGACGCCGAGAAAGGGTATGCTGACTACACGCTCTCTGCCTGCTAGTTCGATGAGGCAGCTGGAGTGTAAAGCAATCTCTGATGTGACGATAGAAGAGGAAGAGGATTGGAGCGTTCTAGCCGCACAAACACCCACAACCTCGTTCGAGCCCATGATGTTGTCGTAATTCTCGAAACCAAAGTGAGCGTCACATCATCATCTTCGAAGAAACTCACTCATTGCGAGGCAGATCATATGATGTCTAAATGCACATATATTGTACATTATCAGATTGCCGTCAAGTTCGGTTCAATCACTTTGATGATGTAAAACTACCATATTGATCGCGAGGAGATATATTTAGATCAGAACTTTGCACGTTTTCGAAACTTTGCGTCGGTGGGCGTCGCATTCCATCGTGACTTGATTGATATTATCGGAGGTAAGCGAAAGTATAACAGAGGCGCTCAATTCGGCATGATACGCCCCAGACCAACTGAATCAAGAGCTTATTTTGGACTTAGCCGCTGCTTAGTAGCCTGGCACCAGATCTGAACTGACTGGCGACGATAGACTTGATCGGAAAGTCTCCGCGATACGGGACGGACCACCATGCATCATGAGAGAGGTACGAGATTTTGAACCTAAGGACTCGGACGAGCGGAGCTTGTTTCGAAATCAATTCTTTATTTTTTAGCCTTTCGGTGCATGCCAGTTAACTGATTTTAGGCCAGAATATTTCTATAGTGCGACATGATCACCGTCTATTTCTTGCCCGTTACCAACCATCACCCATACAGGCCGCCTCTTTGGAATGGATAGTTCCTTTAAGTCGATACAGCCGCCTCATGCCCTTTCGGGGATCTATTGCACCCCATCGTGAGTAGCTACTCTGGTCGGAATCCCGGCGTCAATAAAGAATCGTGATGGGTTTTGGAACAAAAATACATAACACTGATGCTACCTTGCTGCATCGCCAGACCTCCATCATCCCTTTGGAACCCTGGCCATTCAAAGACGCTATCCCACGCCCGCCACGCCGCCCTTGATGAACGGGAGATCGAGAAGACGATCTCTGCGTATCCTGAACCACCCCACATCGACCATTTGGATACTTTCGCTTCTGATCTTGTGGAATGTTCATTGGCAACAAGGAAAGTCATCGTGCTCGAGCTCCCCATTATCTCAGCTTACCATCATGATCTTAGACCACGTTGCGTCCCCCTGCGTGAACTTGAGAAACGCCGAACCGCGAGGTTAGGGCTGATTTTTTTAATACTTGGCGTGATATGCAATTTGTCGCCACACACAGTAATGACATTCGAGTGGAGATTCATGATACCAACCAGATGCCCACCATCCCTGCTTCCTCACGACTGACTTCTTTGTCCGTGTATGCATCATCAACCACGACCTTTGCATGGCCTCGACTGTTGCCTGCCTCGCAAATGCATCGTGGGCCCGTGCTTTACGCTGATTTTGGTTGTATGGGATCTCAACTACAAAGATATGAATACTCAGAGCAATGTAAGATCTAATTTAGTCGACTGCCGTTTTCACGTTCATCCCTGGCAGGTTTTCCCCTTCAAGCCCCTCCATCACCAGCAACTACCAAGTTTGTCGTATAAATGATTGATACTCTCCGGTCTTAAAATTAGTGTGCTTGATGCAGGCAACCAGATTGTACGCTTTCGCTGAATGTGGAGCCGTCGAAGTTAATTGATATCTCTTGGTCGGAATATTCTCACCGACGGTTATTAACAGATCTCCATCTGTTCATCCCCGCTACTGGTCTGACGTGGGCTCAAGCGGTCACCGAGACCGACGAAGTCTTTCGTTGATGGATTATCGGGTCCAATCTCGCGACGTATTATCATACCCAGCTGGTAGAATAAGTAGTGACACCGATGGTGAAGACGAAACCAGGCCAACTCCCTCTCCTAGAGTTCAACAGTGGGAGAGTTACGCTGAAGAAATTCATACGACAAACGGCCGGACTGCCTACCTGTGCTTGTGGACAATTACACAGGGCGACCGGGTCGTCAGCTGCAACTACTTGTCTAAAAAGCAGCTGGTCAAGCGACATATAGAGACGACGCATCTGAAATTCAAGTCCGCATGTATATCACTACTCGTACGACTACGATCTTGACAATATTACAGGCCTTTCGTATGTGACCTATGCCAAAAAGCATTTCCACAGGTGAGATAACCAATTGTCAATTTTACAAACTCTGAAGTGAAGCCAGAAAACCTCTCTCGACATTCACATTTCCGGACAGTTAGTAACTTCTTTTCAGTTTTCCACTCTACAATAACAGAATTGTTGACGCCTAGTACTGGTGATACACCTCACGAATGCAAGTTTCATTGTGGCGAAGCATTCAAGGATCCAGCAAGAAGACACAGGCATCATGTGGAGGTACATGGCTACATCCCAAAACAATCAAAAAAGAAACACAAGGTCGACACGCCAGAGTATTAGTTTATGATATTCAATTAGTAATGACTGTAAACCAGAGTCGCAAGTCGTCATGAGCCATGTTCAGTCCTAGGGAAACACTATATAGATGGTAGAAGTTTGTGGTTGTGTGTCGCTAGTGATGTACTTTGCCTCGATTGGTCAACTTCAACTTCAAGTTCCTCAAAATCACCGTCACGTTGCCCACAATTTTTACACAACGCAAACCCCCGCATGGATCAAGAGACACACACGTCGGCATCTACCTTCATTAATTAACCATGAGGCCCTGAAATTAATCATATGTTCTATTGTTCTAACACAATGGATTGGGAAGATTTGATGAAGATTTGCTTCCGTGAAGTGGCCTGAAGTCTCCTGAAGTGGCAAGATCGATATCAGGGTCTTATCATGGACATAAACGGATATCACGTAATTAAAGTACCGGCCCGCTCAGCCTGAGTGTCACCACCCCCTCCAAAAAGATCTTCAAGTTGTATGTCACCTGGTAAACAACCGCCACTTGGAAGTTTGGCGATACAGGCACCTACCCATCCACAGGTCGTGCATATCTCGCCCTCGACGTGCCATGATCTATCTCTATTCAAAGGTGGCCCTTTCGTCTCGTGGCCCTTAGTAAAGGTACTAAGCTGACTTTTGCTCCAGAGATCCTGAGGGAGTACCGACGTTTAGACGACACAATATCAATGAGACTCAACAGAGCAAACGCAGCCATGAGGGACCACGAACGTCTGACAGATGTCAAAGGTAGTGGAAATGTACAGGACCAAGCATGTTTAAGTATGTGGCGGGAGCTTGTCGGTGAGTTTTTTTACAGGTGAAAGTTTTGTCATAATTTCTCACAGGTAGTAGGGAACTGGACTCGTCGCACAAAACTAGTCGAATACTGCGTGTACGTCGTGGACCAGTCGTTAATTGACCATCGGAAAGTTATGGAAGCCCAAACGGACGACCCAGCAAGTCAACGAAAAATCCAGGCAAAGGCTTTTGAGGAGGAAGTGAAGGTGAAGGCCTAGATTCTTTCGCGCAGTCATCTTGAATTCTGAAAAGGTAACGCAGCGTGCTCAAGTCCGAAACGAGCTCACAGTGGAGTCAATTGTTCGGAAGCGGGCATTTGAAGGTATGCGCACAACGAACTCCTGCCCTCATACGGACGTTAACCCCACATATTTGTTTACTTAGCATTCCGGTCCCGTTGTCAGTATTTCTCCCCTCCCTCGTCAGACCCTGAGGCTCGTAAGTTGTGGGATAGTGTTGCTCAGTAATAGCCTTCCATTCTCTCCACTTGAAAATGTGTGCCATTTTTGAGTGTTGGAAGCGGTGTGCAGTGGTTGGTCTTTGCCAGTAATGACAATATTGCATGAGTGCACCACTGGTCGCACGTGGTCTGACGCAATGTTGCAATGTCGACTCTGGAGTCTTGCCAAAATACTTGGATGATCTGGTTGCTCCAGTATCTGTGTTTATTTCCCGCCGCCATTGTGGCGGTACAATTCCCTTCTGTCTTACAAGATTACGGTCAGTATCGACAAGGCCCACCGCATCATAATGTGAAAGTTGCCGTTCAACTCGGAGTCATGAGTCGTTGCCCAGACGCACTTCTTTGTGAGAGCGTGTTCGATCGAGTGTTGGAAAAGGTCTCCGAAAAGATAGAATTGTCTTTGACCTACGTGGCGAAGTACGCATGTCATTTGGCTATTTTCAGCCCATCTTACATGAGTTCCAGGATTGATGCATCAGAGCCAGTTTTTGGTGTACGATGCAAGCATGGTCCTGACGAATGTGCTGGAAACGCGCAGCAACTTTGTGTCGCGAAACATGAATCTCTGGCTAGGTGGTGGGAATTCGTTCAATGCCAAAACTATGAAGGCAGCGAAAAGATTGGAAATGCTGAGGTTACATTGAAGTGCGCTAGGGTAGCGGGGATTGACTGGAACTCAAGCCAGGCAGGTGAATGTGCAGGATTGGATGGGAGTGGGGAAGGGGCCGAAGGAGTGAAACTGCTACAGGAGAGTGTTGTTCTAAGTCGCCAGTTAGGGATAGAGTGGGTGCCTTCGGCATTGCTGGGTGCTACCGCCATATCTAACGAACGTATTTGGACAGAAAAAGTTGCACGGTGCTCATTAACGGCCGCAAAGTTTGTATTCATGACGGATCGTGGAAAGAATGTGAGGTACGCGCCAAAGGTACATGAGACGTTTTAAATGGTACTCATTGTTAATTTCAGGGTGGTCATGATGTGGATGACTTTGTACAGCAGATTGATGAGGAGTATGATCGGCTCAACGATTTGTAGCGGGTCAATAATTGTTCAACTCGCCCGCAATTACTCAGATATGCAGTTGGTTGTACGAAGCTTGACATTACATGGAGCTCGACGAGATAGTCAACCCCATAGGACTTCATACACGACAACAAGTATGTTTATGACTACTAGAGGAACTGGAGGATTGTATATAATCAGCGCGGTGCAGAATCTCAAAGAACAAAGATCACGCACTCCGCATAAGTGTCCTCACGGCACTTATGAGGTCAATTAGCCTAGCTTTTAGCCCAGCATCCCCTTGAACAACACCATAGCCATTCTGGTCATATGTTGGGTGGAAATTGACGCTGACGCTTTGAGGTGGACCAGATGAGACCCAACCCACTAAGAGGGGATACGTAAGACAAAAGACACAGAATCAACAGTGGAAACATACGCCTGGCAAGAAAGCGATCCTCGCTCAAAACAGCGATTGCATTAATCAAAAGAAGCGAGACTTGGAATATTTTGCCTAACATTGCCAGCCGAAAGGGAACTTGTAGAAAGCGCTGCGATTTGCGCGGCCGCCTGCAGATGCGCTGAATGCTTCAAGTGCAGCGGAAGGGAGTCTTAACGGTGACGATTTCAAGGCGTGGCACTGTGACAGGAATAGCAATGTCACAACACAAGTCGCGACCACCAACTATTTAAATGCCAGGTCCTCTGCGAAATGGTATGCAAAGAACCTTGTTTTCTTGCTACGAATATGCTTGACAATTCGTGACAGTCAGGAGTACACCCTTCCTTCGTTCTCATAGAGGTTCCTTCAGCGTTCCGTTTGAAATTCGTCGCCAGTATGTCCCGTTACTGACTCACCATCGCATTATCAGTAACATTCGCAGCGCAAGCTATCTCAATCCTCTGAACTGGGTCAAAGAAAAGCTCGTTCCGGCAGTTCGTGAGAAACCGGCGAAGGAAGAAGTGGAAGCGGGCAAACAACAAGCTGTAGAGGAGGGGACGCAGAGTGTATTTGAAACTGCATCAACGCCAGTTCGCGCGAAAGCGGTTTCAAAACGCACTTCGACTGTCGGTATCTCAGGTATCAGGAAGCCAGCTAAGCCTCGGCCAACATCTGTGGGTGGTCTGTTTCTGTAACTTGTGATATCTTAATAATCTATTCTATTCCAGCACAAATATTCCACTGCAAACTTCAAAATTTCTCATCGCAAGCTGAATATGCTCGGCAGGCAAATCGCAGGAAAACCTATCGACCATGCGATTCTGCAGATGCAGTTCAGTGAAAAGCGAGCTAGTTCGCGAATCATGAACATGCTTGCGACTGCCAGAGACCATGCCGCTCGGTATAAGCGATTGAATGAGCCGAAACTTGTTGTAGGCATGTATAAGTTGGTTCGGGTAGTTTTTTACAGTCACTCATCCTTTTATAAACTAGCTGAATCATGGGTTACTAAAGGCCCTAAAGGTGCAAGCAAACTAGAGCCAAGGGGTCGAGGTCATTATGGAATCCGAACTCATCCAAATTCAAAGTTGCATGTTGTGTTAAAAGAGGGCAAGACGTTAGAGGAACGGAAGGCGAAGGAGCGAGCAAGGAAGCTGAAGAGGATAGTTTCTGCGGCGGCTGTACGGGAAGACAAACCTCTACGTAATCCTGCGCCAACATGGGGGTGGTAGTTGTGTTAAGAGTCCGTTTTGGGACTGTCGACTAAAAATAGTTCAGTCGACACGTTACTACACAGAGTCTCCTTACATCTTACTGGTTACCCATGGCCATAAACCTTTGGCGCACGTTCCCTCTTCTCCTCCTCGCTTTGCTAGCGTCTGCGGACCCAAGCACATCCTTCGAAAACACTGCCATTGTACGCACCGTAGAACTTGGCGGGTCCGTTGTCCACGTCACGACGACCTATGCAATCAAAGCTATCGAGGCAGGTACTAAAGTGTACACTGTTGCTCTTGGTTTGAAAGAGAAGCGGAAAACAAGCTGGCTCGAGGCAAAAGTCAAGGGCCAACAGTCCGCTCTGACCGTCACTGACCAAGGTTTTGACGCGAATCAGTACGTCTATGCACAACTTGAAGCGACATCCTATCTTATTCCAGGTGTCAAGAAACTACCACTTACTAGATGTATCACTTCCAAAGTCTCTTGGAGTCAATTCAACCTTGAATATCGTCCTCGAAACTGTTCAGACGCACGCCACAACTCCATGGCCAGCGCAAGCATCACAGACAGACGATCAGGCGCTCGAGTATGAGACCGACCTATTCGTTTTGAGTCCATATCGCACATCTGTGCAGCGCACCAAGCTCAAGTAAGTCTCGCTGCAAAGGCTCAATAGTTTCGTAACAACAACTTGTTTCTAGGGCACATACTCCTCGTGTCATTTCATATACGACTCCTGGAAACGTTCAAGACTTCGCAGCGGATAATGTAGCAACCAAGTCGGGCGCGACCGTGACATATGGACCGTTTAACAACCTCCCACCTTCAACAAATGACGACTTCATATCCAATTATCAGCAGCCAGTCGTCGTACATTACAACCACGATCAACCTGTGCTAGAGGTGGTACAACTAACACGTTCAGCTGAGATTAGCCACTGGGGTGCCAATTTAAATATTGAGGATAACATCCATCTTCACAATGCAGGGCCCAAGTAAGTAGCTACGCCGTATCATTTCCTATCCCCTACTCAGTGTCAAATCCAGGCTCAAAGGTCATTTTTCCCGGCTTGAGCATCAATCACACGCATTTTACAAACGTAATTCGCCCCACACCTTGCCCTCCCTATCTTTCCATCTCCCTCCTGGCATCAGAAACACATATTACTATGATCTCATAGGCAACGTTTCTACATCTCACCTTCGAATTGCGCCTGCCGTTCCTAAAGGTTCAAATGTCAACCGGTACAGTGTTCTTGAGTTGCGCCCCCGCTACCCTTTATTGGGCGGGTGGAATTACAGCTTCACACTTGGCTGGGATGCTCCGTTGGCAGATTCAGTCAGCTGGGATAAAACAGCGGGGAAATATATCGCTGAGATCCCCATCATGACTCCAATCCCTGGGGCCGTTGTAGACAGCGCTGAAGTCAAGATTATCTTACCGGAGGGTGCAACGTGAGTCTTGCATGCTTTGAATGCTTGGTCTACACTAACCCTACAATACAGTGACGTTGAATTCTCGCCACCCTTTCCGGCTGTCGCAAATTGGATCACTACGCATACCACTTATCTTGATTCCACAGGTCGCCCCGCTCTTGTGTTTCAGTACAAAGATTTGACTGTCATGCACGCTCAGAGCATCTTCGTATGTTTTTTGTCATTATATTTATCGGTTTTTTACTTATCTATGTTTCCTGTAGGTGTCATACAGATTACCACTTTTTGCTCACCTCCTCAAACCGTTCGCTGTAGCGACTGCGTTCTTCAGCGTTTTTGCACTAGCTCTAATTGGACGGCGGATCGATCTTACGATAAATAAGAAAAAGACGTAGCAACTGCAATTTAGACCGCTGTAAAACATCGAGTCCCGAAGGAATACTGAGATGGCCCGCGATGGTTGGATCATGAAACTGTGGACGGTCGTAACTCACAACATGCAAATTATTGAAGGGAAAATTGAAGTCGTTGATCGTGCGGCTACAGAATCATATATATATATTAATCATACATCGCCCAGCGTATGCTCTTGCTGCAGGCCCGTGCTCACTAACAGCTTCTTGCCACTCGAGCGCGGAGATATGTTAGGTCATCCCAGTGCAGAGTCATTGGCTATACCAAAAACCTGGAAATACGAGACCCACAACGGCGAGCCAGCCCAGTGGGGGGACATGGCAGATGTTAACAGCAAGTGTGAGATAACCAGGTGTCATTCAGAAACAATATCTGCGCACACGAGCTGTCACGATTGGTGACCTCGACTTTGAATCGTCACGCAACTTGGAATTTGCAAACTTGTCAATTGGATGTTTCTCAAGCCTACGCATCCTCAGAGGCAGTTGCAGTCATTCTGTCTTTGGCCCTGTGCATACAGGACTTACCACCACAGGTCAGCGACTACTACCACACGACCATCTCGCACGCAAGCGGAGCTCACAAAGGACCAGGATCAGTTACAGCTCCCTCGTTACATCCGACGAGCGGTCAAGCGTCCTCCGCCAACTCCTGCAGCCGCTCAGGAGCAAATATCCACCCTAAAAGAGAGGAAGCACGGGTCTTCACCCAAGGACACGTCCCATACAACTATTCATCGTTCGCGGCATTTCGACCCTTCTCACGAGCGGAAACCCAAACCGGAGATTCGCCTCCTTGAGCCACATGTACTCTCAGCCAGGCTGAAGAAACTATGCGATGCAGGAAAGATTGACGATGCAGTGTTCATGCTGAAAAATGCTCCCTTGGATGCTCAGAACACGCCTGTTTGGAATACTTTAATTTGGGAATGTATGAAGGCGAAGCGTTTCAAATTGGCTTATCAACTATACGTGGATGTATGTGTTATTGCCACCGCAGTCATATGTTTTATGTGGTGAACTAATTCCCAGACTTTTCACAGATGAAGCGTCGTGGATTTAGCCCAACCACAAGAACTTTTCAAACCATGTTCATGGGTTTGTCTCGCATCGAAAATTGGTTAAATCACACCAAGCAACTCGAAAATGCGCGTTCAATGTATGACTCTTTTCAGCGCCACATGACCTCCGTCAAAAAGGATGATGCAAATAGCCCTGAGCTCTCTGTCGACCCACTCGCGGCTTACATCAGGATTCTTGGAAATGCAGGGCATTATCAGGAGCTTTTCGATATTTATTATGCCATGGATACGGAAGGGCCTTTGGCACCGAACAAATTCATATTTACAGCCATTTTCCAAGCATGTTCCGTATCCAGCAAGCAAGATCACAACAAAACCGCTGCAGACGCAAAACTCCTCTGGAACCAAATGCAGAAGGCTTCACGAAAATCCCCTGGGTTCCAGATAGACGCAATTTTGGTTACCTCTGCCTTGACCGCACTCTCTCGCGGGCGCCCTACCGACCAAAGCTTTGCCTTTCAAATTATACGTGATTACTTTGGTCTCACCACACCCGACGATCCACCTTCGACGGGGACCATTCCTCTTGCACCTCAATCATTTGCCGCGGTGCTTCAACTTTGCAACCAAAGTCAAAGATATCATCTCTGTGATCATTTCTTGCGACAAGTAAAGAAACGGCCGGAAGCTTCAGGCGGAGCTTCTATCCTCGACCGAGCGCATCTCGAAGAGGTGTTGGAAGCGCGGTTATCTTTGAAAGACTCGGATTCGGCTCCTTATTGTCTTAAACTCCTAGAATGGATGTTGCGAGAGGAGATCACAGGGCGGAATGGTCCAAAAATCAGGCCTGCTCTCAGTACATACAACCTTGTCCTGACGGCCTGCTGGCGGGATGGAGACTGGCGTTCTGCAGCACGCACATTTGACTTGATGACGGGGTTGCACTCTCACGACTTCATGGATGGGGCAGTGTCGGATACTCCCAGACTTGACAAAAGAGCTCCTGGGAGGAATCTAGTACCCACCGCAGAGACGTTATCTACTCTCGTGCGAACGGCATTGGCCAGCCACAATCACGCAAACGTGCGACAATGTTTGCGTATAGTTGATTATCTGGGTGTCGATGAAATTTTCTCGGCCAAGGAAATGGCAAATGATACCAAGAAATTCGCAAAAAACAGGGCATTCTATGCCTCCAAGCTTGCATCGGCTATAATCGAGGCTGTTGCCAATATATCGGGCGCCGGGGAAAGGGCTTCCCAAGATGAGGTCAGACGATGGAAGGATCTGGCGAATCAAGCGAAGGAAGGGATAAGGGAAGTCCCGATGACCGAATTTATACCCACCGTGAAGGAAGAGGGCACAAGGGCTCGCTTCACGCAGTATGAGAAGACTCTGTAACCCATGCCTTCAAAAGTAAAAAATAAATTATGAGATGCTCGCCAGGAGGACTACGACTACGATAGCGATGTCAGCGTCCAGTATATACAATATAAGGAAAGGATGAAAATGTCCGTAGCGTGCTTGACAGGAACGAAGTTGGAAGCAAAAATTGATAGCCGACAGTTATCAGGCTAACCAGAATTACACAAAAGCCCAGGAGCAATTACGCAATGGATTTTGGTCTATCGCTTGACTGCCCCTCGAACTTGTGGAATGCGGGAGAGGGAGGAACAAACGTGTCTTCAGTCAGCGCCATCGATACCGGTTGGTATGTGTGCGACTGCTCGGGTGGCGGAAGAACGCCAGAAAGGTAGCTATTCCTGGGATTCATCGGCATAGGGCTCATCCTTCCGCGGGGTGTTCTCGCAGGAACACGTCGCCGCCGTTGCCTTCGGCAATAGATGACAGTGCCGGCAATGGCTGCAACCAACAAAATCAGTGCATTAAGGGCGACTACCCCAAGCATTGCCGGGATATATTTTCCAATCCTCTCCAGTGATGCCGATATGTCCTGAGAGATGTTGAAAGATGGCTCCGCGGATACGCCATTGAGGCCCTGATACGTGATATTGGTATTGGGCTCGCCACCGCGGGCTAGGTGGAAATCAACCGACGCTTCATCTGGGTCGATGATGGATAGCAGTTGCATGTACGGATTGCCCATCTGCCCAGACTCATCAAAGTCTCCAAAGTCGTAGACGGAGTAGACCGAACGAAGGAAATTATCGCCAATGAGCCAGTCACTTGTACACATGTTCGTTAGAATGAAGAATCAAGGACTAGACTAGACATACAATTCTCCAGCACCGACAGAAACGGTCTGTGGGATAAACGAACCAACGCACGTCGTGGGATCAGTGAGACTTGTCGGAGTCACGTCGAGAGGATGTAAGGGAAGAACGGCTCCGCTAATTGAGACCGTCAGAGAACACCATCGTGGTGAACAAAGACATAACCCACCCAATTTGAAGTGCCATGTCAATCTCATAGTCACATGGCACCACCCATTGCCCAAAACTCGCGTCGTACTGGGCACCAGTGACATTGCCATAGATAGCGTCACAGATGGCTTTGGGAGCGTAGCTGAAGAAGGATAAGAAAAGGTCCGTTCAGCCATGACATAGAACGTACGTATATGACGAGCCACTATCCAGTAAAACCACGGCCTTGTTGCTGGGTGCACCAACGACAGTAGTAGTAGGCATAACAATCTGATCGCCGACGATGACAGCATCAAGCAAGACATTCCATCGCGTCGGTGAGTTGATCGGCCATGTAGAGATAGATGTTGTGTTCGCAACTGCAGTGTACTGGGGGTCGTATTCACCTGCGACAGATTAGTCGCCGATTTCTAGACGAGAGTAGGTACCAACCTATGGAGAAGCTACCCACGACTTCATCACCAGCTTCGGTGCTTCGCTGGAGTGCGAAGGCAAGAAAATTTGGCTCGCTCGGATTAACTGCAAACAGATTGTATAGCAGACTTCGACCAGTCGATTCGCTTGAGGCGTTCACTAGCGCGTCAATGGTGGAAAGGGAGGTAAATCCAAGACCAGCTATGCCATTCGCCCCATAACCCAAGGCCGGATTCAGAGCTGAAGATACATCAAGCAGGGCTTGTTGAGGGACAGACAAGCTGCAGAGAGTAAGCACTGAAGCCATTAAGGTGCAGAACAAAGACTGACCCAGCAAATTCAACAGGCGCATATGCCACATTGCCGTAGGCCCAGCCAATTGCATACTAGATAAATTAACGTCAACTCCAGAGATGGACGAGGATATGTGTCGTACAGTAAGGTTGTATGTCGTTGACTAAAGTCTCCCGTAAGCAATGTCTCAACAAGATGGAGGATGGACGAACCGTTTGTTGAGTATTCGGTAAGGGTGTGGTTTGGCCTTTTATCCAGAGGTCGGATGAACCTGTGTCCAATTGTACGGGGTATTCTGTGCCTTGTTAGAAAGGGAATTTGGATGGAATCAATATACAAACCTGTGCCCCCAACAGTGATCTGCGAAGGAACAGCATGGATATCCGTCACGTTTCCAGAAGTTAAGCAACTCACGTTGGCCATGTAAATTAAATCGTGCACAGTACTTTAAACATATTGAAGCAATCATACGATGTTTCATAGATGAAATCGAACGCACTTCAGGTCAAGTCCATCAGTTGCATCTGTAGCAGCCACAGAAAGCTGAAGGTCTGTTGGACTGTTTCCCGCGCGTTTTCTATGATGCGTAGGACGATGCTTGATTTGTTTGAACGACACACTGACTGCGGAAGTGGTGACTGGCGCCAGCCATAGAATCGCAGATGAAATTGCGTAGATCCTCATGAAAAAAAAAAAACCAGAAAGTAAAGAACGACTGCAGGGAAGGGAGGGACAGATGGCTGTCGTGAGTGACGAATGGCTGGAAGCCTGAGATAGGCGAAGCATGTTTGCCATAACTCTCTGAAACATACAACTCAGGGCAATTTTGCCCATGGCCCATAGTCAAGCCTTTGTTTGGAAACCGTACTAACCTGCACTCTAAAGTAATGCTGAAAAGCTCTGGAACGTAGACTTGGAAACTTTGCTGCAGTTGTAAGTACTCACGACCAATACATTCAATACCCTCGTGACATCTGATTTCGGTCGGAACCCCACGCGACCATTAAGTATGCGGGGAAACGGATGTAAGTTGAAGAGGCTTCTTCCGTCAAAGTCTCCATCCCACTCTCCCCCATGGCTTCCGCCTCCAGAAATGCTATCTTCCGGTTAATCAACGCATCCCAGCACTCCACTTGTCCTTGTCATGGAAGTCATTCCGCAAACCATGCACATGGACACATGCAAGCTCTTAACCAACTGAGAACCTTCGCAACGCCAGTGAACACAGATAAAGAATATGCCTTCGAGGTGCGAAGTCCCGCAGAATCCATTCTCCCAGCAGCGCTGCATGAACGAGCAGGTAGCTGCGTCCAACTTGAGATTTGGAGACGGTGTAACTGCCGAAGTGGGGATGGACTTGAAGAATATGAAAGCCCGCAAGGTACGAGCAGATGTGTTCAGGTTCTTCCAACTTTCCTTCATTCTGTATCTTAGGTTGCAGTATTCACCGACCCCAACGTGGCCAACCTACGTCCGATGAAGACTGTAAGACCAAACCCTCGAAGTATCTGCAGAGTTGAATGAATAGATATGGCGTCTTAGGCCCTCGCTGCCCTTGAGTCACAATCAGACCTTCCATTCGAGGTTTTTGATCAGGTCGTCGCAGAACCGACCGAAGACAGTTGGCGTCTGGCCATTGCATGGGCTAGGAAACATGAATTCAGTCATTTCTTGGCGTACGCTCCTCCATTTCGTTGTGGAGTAGCAGGTACTCACTCAACTATCATCAGTGTTGGCGGTGGGAGTGTGATTGACACCGCGAAGGCCGCCAATTTGTGAAGACCATCTATCACACTCCTACGCATAGTCTCATCTATCCGTTTTTGTCAGATTCTCTGTATACAGAGATGCAGACATCATGGATTTTGTCAACGCTCCAATCGGAAAAGGTTTGCCCATCTCTCAGAGCCTTCGGCCGCTCATTGCAGTACCCACAACCGCGGGCACTGGCTCTGAAACGACTGGGACAGCTATCCTTGATATCACCTCGCGTGCTTTTAAAACTGGGATTGCAAATCGTGCAATGAAACCCGTGTTAGGCATTGTCGTAAGTTCTGATCTAATTAAGGCATGCTTTTCATCACGCTCGTTAGGACACTCACAATACAGCATCTTGCCCGACCGAGGTCCACATCAGCGCAGGTCTTGATGTCTTATTCCATAGCATGGAAAGTTACACTGCAATCCCGTATGTGTCGAATTGAAGTTTTCTACAAATCTTACAAGTCTCGGCAGTTACACCAAACGAACACCCCGGCCCGCCAACCCAATTCTGAGGCCGGCATACCAAGGGAGTAACCCAGTTGCTGATATCTTCGCTTTATGGGCGCTTCGAACAACAGTGGAGTATCTTCCGCGTGTCGCAAAGAATCCTGAAGATTCAGAAGCGAGAAGACAGATGCTGTGCGTATGTCAGATAAATCTCCATCATTGCATTCAAACAATAAATCAGGCTTGCTGCATCCTTCGCTGGAATTGGTTTTGGAAATGCTGGCGTTCATCTGTGTCATGGCATGAGCTATCCGGTAGGGTTCACTTGAAAAGGTTCTTGAATTCTATCTGGGTAACACTCCTTGGGATGTCCTAGATTTCAGGACTCAATAAACAAGGCCCAAAATACAAACACCCTGGATACGTTACTGACTTGCCCATCATTCCTCATGGTATCAGGTATGAGACCTGACTCGCTATGCTTGTGACAATCTAATCTCGTGAGGGTAATAGTGTCGCTTTGACTGGGCCTGCAGGTAATTGTCTGACATCTTGCTTTATTGCACTGTCTAGGGTGCTTATTCGTCTTTTAGTATTCCAATTCACAGCCCCTTCGTCGCCTGACCGCCACCGCCAAGCATTAGCAATCTTCAACTCCACAAGTGTATCGGATCCATCTGTGACTAGCATTCCGGACAGGGACATAGGAGTCCACTTGTATGAAGCCATCGCCCGCTTCCTTGATGGACTAGGTGTTCCCCGTGGATTGAAGGCTGTAGGGTGAGTCAGTTTTTCCTCCCGTTTGTTCGGTGCTGAAGCTTTGGCGGTAGATACACATCAAGTGATATACCAATGCTCGTCGACGGTACTCTTCCTCAGAGGCGTGTCCTTGATCTAGCTCCAGGAATTGGTGACGTCGCCGGGTCCGATGGGAGAGAGCACCTCACTAGAATTATGGAGGGTTCCCTGGAATATTGATATCTGAGCGGACGAATCTGACAGCACAGAACAACCCATGGCCGGCCGTTCAAGTCACCTTACATTCCCTCCAAGTAGTTTCTTCACTCAACTCCCGGACGGCCCACAGCTGGAACATAACACTTTATCACATATGCAGTGACCTAGCTACCTTAACTACAGGAAAGCCCATCACTGTATACAATCACAGAGAAAATACATAAATTTCCGACCAGGGCTTGAACATGATATCACACCTGGTGTTGATACACAGGTAAGATGCCCGAGACCCCCTTAACCTAGTATGTCTCGGTCATCCATGGATCCTAGGGAGTGCTAATTATTAGCTTAGCGTAACTTAGCCCAACTTGGTGTCTTAACAAAAATCTACTACCATAATTGCTGAACAGACCAATGCTCTACGCGCCAGACTCAGTTGATCTTCCAGATTCAGCTCTACCACTAGCAACTACAACAACAGTACGAGGTCGGCCTGCAAATCCAGCTCTGGCACGTTGCTTGATGAATCCCTCAGTCAATTAGAAAGTCGCGTGAATATCCCCAAAAACTAATCTCAAATCTCAAATAAGTACGTAGAAACTAACTGTTCACGATCTAAAGTCATGTGAGAGTATCATCGCGACTTAGTCAAGGCCATAGTAGTCACTACAAGTCGACCCTGCTCATGCAAACCGCGCGTCATAGTGTCTTCAGGCCATGTATTGATTTGCATGATGGTCAGGTTAAGCAAATTGTTGGAGGGACACTATCGGACGCGACTCCTCAAAGCCTGAAGACTAATTTCGTTGCAAGGCTTGTTACTTCACGGTTTAGCTTCGTGATGGATGCTAACATCTTTTTGTTTCCAAACAAACACGTAGTCAGCCCCCAGCTTATTTCGCTCGTTTGTATAAAGAGCACGGGCTCGAGGGTGGACATGTTATCAAACTCGGGCACGGCAACGATGACGCTGCTAAGGAGGCGCTGCAGACATGGCCAGGTCTGTTACAACATCTAGATCTGGTATGCGCTCTATCGTATTTACTTCAAGGCAGGTAGGTTGCAGATTGGTGGAGGAATCAATGACCAGAATGCAAAGGAATGGCTGGACGCAGGGGCGAGCAAGGTTGGAAGATGACAAGCTATAGACCGAAGTAACTGATATATTATAGGTCATCGTGACATCATTCCTTTTCCCTGATGCTGAATTTTCAGTCGAGCGACTGAAGACGATTTCTGCTATTGTTGGGAAGGATAAGCTTGTGGTAGATGTCAGGTAATAAATCAAGATATGACATTTGGCTCTCGTTTTTACGAGGGTTTTCTTAGCTGCCGACGGCGGAATGATAAGTGGTTTGTTGCCATGAACAAGTGGCAAGACATCACCGACATGGAGGTGACTAAAGGTATGTTGTGTACTTTTATCATCCCAGTAGCTATCACCCCAGTTGACGTAAAGAACAGAGACTTTGAGTCTGCTGTCGAACTTTTGCAGGTGATGTGCTTAGCGGCTTATATCGCTTCATATACCTCACACCTTGCACAGTGAGTTTCTTATACATGCCGCTGATGTGGAAGGCTTGTGTCAAGGTATTGACGAGGAGCTTGTCGCAAGTGAGTCGTGTCTACCTCCTTGTCAGCTGCCTGTCTTTACGATCGCAGAGCTTGGAGAGTGGGTGGAGGTGCCCACAACATATGCTGGTGGTGCAAAAGGTTAACAGAACATGGCTCTCTTCGGAAGATCTTCTATTCAATCATCTATCACAGCTATCGCTGACCTTGACCTTGTTCATCGGCTCTCAGGAGGACGAGTTGATTTGACTTATGGAAGGTACATTCCAGTACTTCACGTTGCTTTTTCACGTTGAATTGTTTCGACAGCTCTCTGGATATATTCGGGGGTACATTGGTGAATTTCAGAGAGTTGGTAGAATCTAGTAGTAGTACGGCTTAGAACTTGTTGTAGATTAGATTTTTATCAGATTAGAATCAGATTCCATATGCATCGTGGGAACAACGTTACAGTTGGTAGGAATAAGGTTTGGGACACAAATTTGGACGCCTCAAGCCAGTGATCGCCAACTTCGACGCTCTCCTCCTCAAGGTAAATATTCATCTCTGCCGTGGCTGTTGTCTGTGGTTGGGAAAGAACCCTTCGGTCCTCCTTTACTACTCCTTGCTTCCACGAGATCGCAGTTTCTGATTAGGTTCTTTGGGTTGACACAGATACCACCATAATGCCTGGCAAAGTCAAGGCCTACGAGCTCCAATCCAAGTAGGGATCTTAATAGCTCAACCATTTCTCAAGAACTGCAGTCTGACGTGACTACAGGTCGAAAAATGACTTGTCGAAGCAGCTGCTAGAACTGAAGAATGAACTGCTTACACTGCGGGTGCAGAAAATCGCTGGTGGTTCAGCATCCAAACTCACAAAAATGTGCGTTGCCCACTTCTGTACAGAAGTCAGTCTCGTTTTAACACGAATTTAGCTCTACTGTTCGCAAGTCAATCGCCCGGGTACTGACGGTGATGAACCAGAAGGCCCGCCAGAATCTGCGCGAATACTATAAGGATAAGAAGTATAAACCTCTTGACCTGCGACCGAAGAAGACGCGGGCGATCAGAAGGCGTTTGTCGAAAGTGTGTGCTGCGTTTAGTTTCTAAGACATTGAATTGAATTATCAACCTTTTCCAGCATGATTCGTCCATCAAGACGCTGAAACAACGGAAGAAGGATCAGAACTTCCCGGTCAGAAAGTATGCAGTCAAGGCATAAGCAGTATGGGTTCAGTGCCGAGCAGGGTAGTAGGTCGCGTCTATGCTAGAGTTGCCTTTCCTATCTTTCTTGTCTATCAGCATGCATTATTATGATCAATCGCAAGCGCAGACTCTTACGACGTCGTCAGAATGGAAAGCTGGTCAATCATATATGTTGTCAGGAGTTGTGGTTACTGTACGACCGTGCTAGTACGCCTGGATGTGCTTAAAATAGCATAGGTGGCGGATCTCAGGCTCAGGCTCATTCGATGAGGGACCTGGAATCACAAAACCATTATCTCCACCAATCCTCTGCTCCAGGTTGGCTCCATACGTTTCGAGCTGATCGTGTCAGGACATTTAATTACTACATTTTAGTCACACTGGGAAACGTTGGTGTCAGAAGATCACGAGTTGCTACCAGTACATTGACATCTAGTAGGCGAATCCTTCACACACTCGGCAGGCCCCAAGGTGTAAGTTCGTGCAATAGCCCCCCGCCGGATTCCCGACTGTTGCCAAAGCAGCCAACAAACCCTTCACGACCACTTACGACCCGATAAACGATGGTGAGACCACCACTTTCCTTCTTTGTTGTCGCCATTGCAAAGTCGCCTGCGAGAGTTTTGAGGAAACATGCCAAATCTGCACGTGTTGTTCTAGTCCATCTCTGGTCAATTAATGCCATGAGGACATGATGTCTGCATGGTTAGGCCTTATCTCCTGGAACTACCATGTTTTCTCGCTCGCGGTCCAGAAATCACACTGAATCTGATGATTTCTCTAAACTACAGCCGAAAGCTCTTACCCGTTCACCTCCCCCATCTCCGGAGCAGAAGCCTCGCCTCCGGGTTCCACACCCAATTCCAGGTAGCAATCCAGCAAGTCAGTATACTCTGCTCGAGAAACTTGGTACTGGGAGTTTTGGAACGGTGTATAAGGGCATGCATAACGACACAAGACAAATTGTGGCTATCAAGCAAATTGGCAAGTAGTTGCATCTAGTACAAACAGCCGGTCTCACTCTGCTTCCTAATGTTCGGCTCGCAGATCTGGAGGATTCGGATGACGACATTTCAGAAATCCAACAGGAGATAGCTAGCTTGGCTCAATGCGATTCAGAATACGTGACACGATACTATGGATCTTTCGTCGTGTCGTACAAACTCTGGATTGTCATGGAGTATCTTGCTGGCGGTTCATGCCTCGATCTCTTGAAGCCCGGCGTATTTTCTGAAGTTCATATCGCAGTGATCTGTCGCGAACTCTTACTTGGCCTTGACTACCTTCACACTGAGGGCACAATCCATCGAGATATTAAAGCGGCCAACGTCCTGCTTTCTTCCTCAGGAAAAGTGAAACTTGCTGATTTTGGAGTGGCCGCACAACTTACAAATACCCTTCGACATACATTTGTTGGGACGCCTTTCTGGATGGCGCCTGAAGTCATCCGTCAAGCAGGCTATGATGCGAAGGCAGACATGTGGAGTTTGGGTATCACTGCCATCGAAATGGCGATGGGCGAGCCACCTCTAGCTGAATATCACCCAATGCGGGTGTTATTTCTCATTCCGAAGGCAAAGCCTCCAGTCTTAGAGGGGCCTTTCTCTGCGGTTTTCAAAGACTTCGTTGCCCTATGTTTGACAAAGGATGCAAATGCCGTGAGCATGTTATTATACTAGTGTTTTACTTGTCCTGAACACTCTCCTGGACAGCGACCAACTGCCAGCGAACTTCTCCAGCATCGTTTCATTCGTGGCGCTCGCAAAACGTCCTACCTTACGGAACTCATTGAGCGCTACCAGGACTACCGTTCCCGGTCAACTCAAAAAGGACAGCAAATGTATCAACCGTCAATAAGGAACAATGCTCCGTGGGATGACAATGGAACCATGAAGAGTGACTGGAACTTTGACACGGTAAAGTCAACGTCTGCTATGGGGACGTTTCGTAGCATGGCGATTGATCTAGGCATGTCGGCTACTATGGAGGCATACGACGATGATATATCTGCTTATGAAGATAATTCCTCCATTGATACAGGTGGTGCCACAAATGGGAGTGAACCTCTTGTTGGAGGAGGCCTCGGGTTAAATGCGCAGGCAGCTCATTCCACTATCCTTATCAAGCCTTCGCGTCCGGCGCCTGAAATCGATGTTTCGACGGTGTTAGCTTCAGATGACAGCCCACATGATGCACCATCCAATAGTCCCGCAACTCCGCCAGATGGTGCTCCCCCTGCGTATACTGGTTCGATACGCAACAAGAGACGGGCATCATATGCTGAACGAACTTCTGCTCGTGGTGCGGGCACGGTTTTGAACGAGGCTGATCTTGGCACAGGGGTAGATACCATCAGACCGATCAAGAAGGTGGATCCTGTGGGCTCACTGCGAATTTCGGCAGAATTTGTAGGGAACATACGGCGAGAAGGGAGTAGTTCAACCCCAGCATCACCAACGCATACACGTGCAGCTAGTGACGTTGCAAAAGCAGGAAGGGCTATCGTTGACGAGGTCGTTCTCCCCATCTTGCAGAAGGTGTGTGCTGAAACCATGAGTTTTTACATTGATCTATAGTTTTGACTTTCAGGCAATTCGAGATGATATGGATGCACATGAGATTGAATCGCTCAGCATGCTGTCTCGAGGCTTCCTTGAGCTAAAGGATGCTAATGCCGCGCTTGCATACAACGTCATCCTTGATGTTCTTTCTGGGATCAACGAGTGTGTTAATCTATATCAATACATTTGTGATGAGAAGCTCATCTTTGATTCTAGGAACCCAACCATAAGACATCACGTTCAAACTTCCCGCAATCTATTCCCTCATAAACGGATTACCCGCAAGAGTGAAATGACTGCTAAAGGCCTTGTCGTTACAGAAGTGCAGGAGGAGATATCTGGCCTTCCATCCTCCTCGGATTCTGGCCTCTCTGCTCTTGCTGCTTCTCCAACCTCTGCGAAGAGCGACGATTCCATTGCTCCGTCTCGGAAGTCGCCTATCGCAGAGCTACTATATATGCGATGGCTGGAAGGGCTGAAGATAAAGTGGCCAAACCTGATGTAGCTCTGTGACCGCAGTTCCTTATCACACGAATTCAATCTGTTTCGCATCCTTAATCGAACACTATCCTCCGTGGACATCTGTATCCGCTGCTTCGTTCTTTTTTTGGCTATCACTTTGGAATATTTACGATATCTAAGCACAGGTCTGCGTTTTCCTACTTTAGCCACCCCCTCCTTCATTCCATACATTGCTTATCATGAATATTGTTGTCACGAAGCCAAGTGCACGCACAATATATCTCCTGCTGTATAGCCCGATTCAGACAATACCAGTTCCTCTATGTCGGATTCATGCATATAAGATCACATAACACTAGGGATCGCCTAAAGAAATCGGTAAAGGAGCAAAGATAGCTATGTATATAACATTCGATCATGTCCCAGATGTGCGTAGATTATCGAGCAAGGGATCTCTATATAGATCCAGATAAAGTCAAATATGTAGATAATGCTTAGATATCAACGAGAGCGTCCAAAAGCTGAGTGTCCAGGTGACGTGAATACTTCCATGTCCAGGGTCATTAGGGTCATGAGATTAAGCCGGCGATGAACGTGACCATGATAGCCAGGGCTGCAATGTTCAGAGATGCTTCACCCCGATGGGGCGCACCGGCAGAGGTAGTCGTGGGTGTAATAGAAGACGCTGAAAGGGTTGTCGATGTTGGAGATCTGTTGACAGTAGCATAAATAAATGCTAGAAGAACGGGAGAAATTTTAGATACTGACACTGAACTACTAGACTGCGAGGATGGAGGTGGAGCTGTAGGCATCTGACCTGCAAGGATACCTCCTGCAAGAGTAACATTCGATGAAGAATCATGAGCATTCTGGTATGAATCGCTCCCATTTACGGTCGAAGAGACGGGGAGAAAATTCCAACCGTTGGATTGGATGAGTGGATAAGCTTCGATGAATGCCTGTACCGACTGATCGGTTAACTCATGTTCAAGAACAACAAGCCCAGGAGACTTGGGACCTAACCAAAAAAAATAAATGAAAATGAGGTTATTATTCTTTGCGGACAGGCTGGAGGACGAACCCGTTAGAAATTGTTGCAATGCTGCGTGAACTCTTTCCGGAGTGGTCCCTCCGGTTGTTAAGCTCCAATCTGCGGTGCTACAGGGCATTTAGGTCTAGAACACACTAGAATACCATCAACTTACTCTTGGTTCCAAAGTACGGTTGTCAAACCAAATATCTACGGCGATAGATGGGATCAGTCAGAGATAAGGACATATCAAGCGCATTGGGCGGCTACCTCTTTCGCAATCGCACTGATTCTCCTATCAGAATCGCCATAGGGGGGTCTCCAGAACCTTGGCACGCGTCCGCCAGTCGAGTTCATTATCAACTCCGACGTCCATCCCAGCTTTATCCCGAACATGAGGCTCGGATGCGGCTGACACCTGGACTAACTCACCTGAGCAACAACATCGAGATTACTAAGTGCGGTCATGTGCGGATGGGTCCAAGTATGTACCGCGATGTCGTGTCCAGCGTCAAAGGCAGTTAGAAACTGCGTAGGATTTTGGATGATATTGACACCGATCATGAAATGCGTAGTGGTTTTATTCTGCTGTTGCAAAAAATGTACAAGGTTCGTCGTGGACTGAATTGCGCGTGATGGATATAAATGCAATTTTCTTAGTGCACGGCACGAAACTTACAGGTAGCGGGCCATCGTCGAATGAACTTGCAAATACACCAGCAGGTGCATCCCACACGTCGCCGGGTATTCTGCACCTAGACGTAGCAGAACAAACTGTCGGGCCAGCTGGATCAAGTCCCTGGGGGTACACATTAGTGCCCGAACTAGGTGGAATATCTGGGATTTTTCCGGCAGCAACGGCGGCAGCCAGAGCATCAGTCCAAGGTTTTGGAAGCTGGGATGCAATGGCCGAGCCGTAGGCAGGAAATCCTCTTGACCATTCTGAATTAATTATGAAGAATATGGAGATAGGGACTTTTGACAGAGAGAAAACGGACCTGGAGAGCCCACAGGCGCGTAGTTTATACCGTCCCCGGGTGCACGCTTGAACAAGGCGTGGACGGGATGATCTTCGGGATGGAACCATGTACTTGGGAGTCGTTTATGGACGTGATGAGCGTTATCATTAATAGGGAGTGAAACGGCGAACGTGGAGAGGGCAACGAGGAGGAAGAGTGTCCGCAACATTGCAGCTGGGAGAAGCTGGGACTTGGGCCAAAAGCAATGCGGGAAGGTTGCCAGCCCGAAGGGAAGAAGGGAACAAGCAAACCGCCAGGCGAGGGGGCTGTAATGACAACAGGCATAGTGTCAAGCTGTCTTGTAGCAAATCCCAACTATCCTTTTGGGGACGTGATCGACCCTGGGGCAATCCGTGATCCACGCCGCTCAAATACATAGCCACAACTTACATAAATCCCCTCGTTCCGGAAAAAAAAAAGCGTAGGGACACTTGTCTACCCTATCTCGCTGAATTCCAGTCTATCACCAGATGTTCCAGCAGAATAAATATGTATATCCTTGTGTGCATGTACATTCTACTTGACACGCAACTGACACGCGACATCACAGTCATGTCAACTAATTCACACTGCCGAATTGGGTGCCGGAGAAGGTGCTGTAATGGAGCCTCCCTCATGGAATTTCTTCCTCAAAACCAGCACTCCGTTTTTCAACTGTGCGACCTCTCTGACCAGAGCAGAAAATTCTGTCTTCTTCTCCACATTCGTAAGATACGGAGTGAAATGGTGGATGCAATCTTTCGTCATTGCAGTAGCCGTGGTCCCGAGCCATTCGATGAGCAAAGCCCGTAGCTCCTCAGCTGATACGGCTATCGACGTTTTGCTCGGTGCCTGCGCCTTGCGCCTCTTTGCTTTTGGCTGGGTAGCTACGTTGGAGGGCGTATTGCCAAACTCATCCGCCTTGCGTTTGTTACCGAGTTTCTGCGGAGTCACGGTGGTCGGACTTTCGGCCCCGTTCCCCGTGATACCGGACATACGAGCAGGTGGGCTTCCCACTCGACTGGTTCCTGCTGGACTTGTGGCGCGGCTGCCCAGAGGGCTATTGCCATGACTCATATTATTTGTCTTTGTCTTTGGTGCCTTGGGACTTGTTGCACGCTTAGCGACAACAGAATGCCCACCAAGGCCTGGCGAACCCGGGGAAGTGGCACGAGGTCCAGCACTGGCATTATTAGTTGATTGTTGGGGACGGGGAGGCCCTGACTGTATTTGCGGGATCGGCTGCGGTGCCTGAGAGCTAGATCGTGACTTCACTTGTTGAGGCTGTTGTTGGATTGCGGGCTCGCCGACAGGCGCAATAATCTCCTCCTCTTCTTCCTCAATCTGTTGGAAAAGTTGCTGAGAACGGGAACGACCTGCAGAGATCTTTACTTACCGAACTCGCGTATGGGTTTTCCTCTTCGTCACTCTCGTACGCGTCATTTCCCTCTCGCTTACGAATAAGCTTCTGCATTGCCTTGGCCTGTTTGGACATGCCAGGGAGTTCTTCCTCATCAGATTCGTCGACGCCACCCTCACGTTGCTTATTGGCATTCTTGTACTCTCGTTTAATTCGTTCCTATCCAGTCGATCAACATTGGTGCAAGGAACAAGATGAACAAACCCGACCTCAATTTCCTTCGCTTCTTCATCCTTGTTCTCCTCAACATCCATCTGTTCCTCATCATCGGCGAAGTCTTCTTCGTAGACCTGTTCGTCCAGGTCCCCTTCAGCCCCATATTCCTTATCCCGCCTCCGCTTTACCTCGCCATCCTCATCCTCCTCAAACAAACCTCCGGTGCCACTGTCCACAGCTTTAAGTTTTCTTCCACCAGGCGCCAAGCTCTGGCTCGAAGTATGGACAAGAGAACCTTCACCAGATACTGTGCGTCCCTCGGCATCTGCCTTGAACATGGCTGCCGTTGCAGCAGAAGGACCTTTGCCGTTTCGACTTGAGAGCCAGGCTTGTGGATCCCGTTTCTGATTAAGGGTATACTGTACACACAGTATATCAAAGGCAATGGAACGACAGTAAATAAAGTTTTGCATACCAATGACTCTACATTTGCCGTGTCCGTTGGTAGATCATGTTTCAGTTTCTTTTGGAACTTGTACCACCGATGTGCTGGAACAAACTTGAATACATCGTTGGCGGCAGGCATGAAAAATCCGTGAGTTCCAGACTTTGAGACGTCCTCCATCTGTCCCATCCAAACTTCATTCTGAGCTGGTGATGAGTCCTCCATAACCCAAGGATATCGCTCTTCTCTTCTCAGCTGCCGAACCTCTTCCGGAACAAAGAAAACCTGCCTCGTCTTCTTCTGAAATCTCTTCTTCCCGTTCATAGCTGGTCCCTTGCCCTTTCCCTCTTTTCCACCGTTAAAGACGTCCCCTGTCTGGATTGGACGTCCCTCAGCATCGACCATAACCATCTTCCCGTCCGTCCCAATAACCGGCTTTCCATCAGGCCCCAACATAGGTCCCACGGCTTGTGGCGCATCCGTCGCAACACCGTCGTCCCGCCTCAGCTCCTTCCTATTGAGCTTAATAGGTGGCGTCCACCTCGAGATATCTATTGGTTTCCGTGAATCGAATTTCATGACATCGTACTTCCAACCGTTGAGCGCAGAGGACATGAGCTTGAATTCCTGAAAGGGGCCATCAGGGAGCTTGAGTCCGTCGTCTTCATTGTCCTCCTGCAGGGATTTAGGGCGTGGTAAAGCTGAGGCCTTACGAGGCGACGGGGACGTGGCTTGATTCTCTTTCTTTGCACCCTTTTTGGGATGAAACAGCAATGACAGTGTCGCTTTGGGTGCCATGAGGGTGCTACGTTCACGTCAATAAAGTCACTATTCGATATAGCACACAACTGCCAGAAGCAGTCATTGAGACGCACAGTCAAGCGAGCTGGGGAGAACGGAAAGAAATCTGGGTGGCCAATGAAGGTCACGGGTAGAACTAAAGGAATGGTTTGCACTTGTTATTCGAATTACCATTGGCAAACAAGTTCCAACATCAGATTCATAGTATGTACTCCAAGAAAGTGTTATATAGCAGGAAAGTCCGTCATACAGAATACAAGAGTTAAAACTCTCCTATGGCTACATACGTCTTACACACAGAAAATCCGAGTTTCATGAAGGATCAATGTTCCCATTACGTGAATTTGAAGGAGGTCCCGTGGATGATCCATTGGTAGGCGTACCGCCATTCTGTGAAGAACCGGGACGTGAGATGGTGGCTGGAGATAGCGTGTGTGGCTGCTGATGTAGAATGCCTTGCGGAGGTGGTGGTCCTGCAGAAGGGAATTGCCCAGCGACAGGCATGGACAGACCATGCCCATATCCTATGTTTGTGTGTGGAAGAGGCCCACCAGAAGGAAAAGGTACGCCTCCGTGACGCGTAGCTTCCAGCTCGTGTCGTAATCCTTCGACCTCCCTGGCCATATCCTGATGGCTCTGCTTCAACTGCGCAACAAAATCGATGGCTGTTGCACCGCCAGATATCAGAAAAGCTCATAATCTATAGGCTAATGACTTGCCTTTACTCAATATCTCCCATTTGCTAGCCTTCATGCCGCGGTCGGCAGGTAGCTGGTCGCGTAATTCGTCGAATAGATCCTTCATCTCTTTCCGTCTCTTTCTCTCCGCAAGTTTGTGGGAAACACGAAGCTCTGGTGTACGAGCATAAGGCGCGTTGCCCGATTCCTTTGCCTGCTTCGTGACATTGGTCGAAGACGGAACGGAGGGTGATTCATCTTGACCAGATGATGGTCCTGATTGTGTGTTGGAATCTGCATTTGATCTCTGACGTGATGGAGGGCGCGACCGTGATCGAAGCACTCTTCTGGGAGTCGATATAAGGGTATCTGGGACGGACATTCGTCGGTCTGGAGCGAAATTCATGGATGGTACCATGTTCAAAGGAGATGCTGAATCGAATCGAGACACGCCAGAAGATGGATTTTGTTCAGCCTCTGCTGGTGTGGCGGTAGAAATTGATGGGTCTGGCGGATGTACCCATGGGGATGAAGATGTCCGACCGTGTGGAGATTCTCCTCCAGTAAAGCCCGAGCTATAGCTAGCCATACTCGATACATTTGAGAGCAGTGAGGATGTAGAATCGCGCCGCTCATTAATCCACCATTGCGGGGCGCCCCGGGAGTCCACAGAATGCCGGCGATCGTCCAAGCTCAATTGGGATATTCTATGTGTATCAACAGCTGATCCGCGTCGTTTTGGGGCCCGTGCATCCATATCGACGTCCATCACGCTAGGTATGCCGGGTCCAGCGAGCTGGGGATCGATCTCTTCCCCAACAGTAGCAAAGACAGGTCGATCCGCTGACATCTTCCTCTTAGTTCCCTGCGATATGGGAGGGCGCGCATGCGGGTCCTGCCCAACTGCAATCGAGTGCCTTCGCATGCTGTAGTCAAATTGCGGTTGTTCACGCGACGAATGACGACCAAACAAAGGCCTCTCGGTGTCCACATTCATATGGGTTGCGCCGGTGGCCTTTGTGGGCACTAGCATTAGGTAAGGGGATACTCACTCGGGAACAAAGAGATATATCTTGCTCACCTGAAGTATTGGAAATGACATCTGCAGAAGCCTGAGTCCCTTCGCGTGATAACGCTGACGAAGAGCGATCAAGCGATGGCGAGCGCAACAAGTTGCGAATTTGGAGGCTATTATCGGATAGATGTGGGGTAGCGTCTCCAAAGACATACGGGGAGACTGGGCGTGGATCAGAGGCGTGATTTTTTGGACTGGGATCATGACGGGCGGAAGATGGACCTGAAGAGGCCGAGCCGGGTTGATCAAATGGTTGGCGGTGGGTTGTGTTGAGTGTGATACTGGAATTCATGGGAGCTGCATGAAGGGACGGGTCTGTGATAGAACCTCTGCGGTGGGTCTGAAGATACAATAGAGGTGCAAGAGGGGGAGGAGAGTGCCTGGTTGTCTCTTTATGAGACGAGCCGTTGGTGGACTTTGCAGAGGCCGTGAGCGGGCCG